>CAXKVW010001282.1:0-79728 GCA_964058825.1 Carex arenaria | reverse complement strand
TGCATTTATATAGTTCCTTTTACCATTTTTAGGTTAGATTTTCTCAAAACATGCCTTGTATTTGTACGAAACTATAATGATAATCAATCATGTGATCTCGGTATCATCACTAATTAAACATGTCTCAAGAAATATTATAACCATATTATAAATGTTACAGATAATTACTAATTGTTAAATTCACATAATTAAATGTTTATAAGAATAATATTTATTTTACAAATAATAAACTTAATGTTAAAAAACACAGTCACATGCATTTCCGATGATACTAATTTTAGAAGTAATGAAAACATATATATATATATATATATATATATATATATATATATATATATATATATATATATATATATATATATATATATGAGTAATACTATTATGCATTGCGAATTAAAGCGGGTGCTTGGAGACCAAATTTTACATTTTTTGGAAATTTTTTACTATTTATTAAGCCACTTTGAAAATCGCTGATCCAACGGTTTCACTATTCAATATAAGCCACCGTTGGATCAGCGATTTTCAAAGTGGCTTAATAAATGGTAAAAAAATTCCAAAAAATATAAAATTTGGTCTCCAAGCACATTTCAATATGAATAACACATCTAACGGTTCGAATCGGCTATTTGAACTTTAAAAATCGCGATATGAGCGCTAATTAAAGCACCCGCTTTAATTCGCAATGCATAATAGCATTACTCTATATATATATATATATATATATATATATATATATATATAGGGAACCTGCTAGCATGCGATGCGTAGCATTTTGCATAATCTGCAACGGCATTTTCCATCCTTGATCTTCTTCAATATTCGTGCACAATGGGAGCGCTGGGAGAAATAACGGAGATGGAAAAATTATCGCTTTGTTAAAATTTTCAATCTTGCCATCCCTTCTCCCCTCCCAACTCACGTTGCCTGATGCCTCCCCATAGCTTGCCCCGCCCCAACCCTTGCTAGGGTTTTCCCTGCCCTCCTCCCCGTCGCCCTATTTCCTCTCATCCCCGCTCTCTCTCCTCCACAATTGATCAACGTTAGTATACACTCTTCTCTCGCGTTGCCACATCTCCTCTGCTACTGTCGCTGTTTTTTTCTACTCTCGTGCTCCTCTCGCTCGACTGTTGTAGTTCTCCTCTCCTATTGCTCCGCTGGTGCAGTCTCCTCTCCTCTCTCCGCTGGTGCACTTCTCAATTTAATTATTCAATTTCCAATACCAGTTTCAATTTAATTTCTATGTTAATATGCAATTGGGATCATATCTTGGATTATAAGTTTTGGAAATTGAAGGTTTGCTATGGTGATTTTACAAGGGTAATTAGCTAAATTGTGCCCAAGATTTTTTTTCTCAATGAATAAATAGTGTTGTTACAGTATCAGTATTGGCCACTGTACCAGTTAATACTGGCACTAGTGCAAGTAATATACCACTGATACTAACAAGAAACTTCTTATACATGCGAGTTTTTGTTAACTTAGGATTTTTCAATGAAAATTGGAAAAGTTTGATATTCTAAACATAGAAATAATGCTTAAATTCATATTGTCTGGTTTTCTAATTGTAAATATCACAGTGAGGTCCTTGGTCTTTTATTTATTACATGTATGATTATTTTTTGTTATAAGCAGCTTTATACTTCATGAGTTTTATAAAAGAAATTATAAGATTTATAATATAGGCTATATAGAGATCACATAGTAAATAAAAATGAATTGGAGGTAGGTTGAATTCGTTTTTGCATTGAGTTATTAATTTATTATATATTTTCTTGTTTGCTTTTTTTAGCAGGATCCAGAGAACCGTTACTACTAAGTATTCGCCTGATGAGAAAGATCGAGTTGATTTTGGTAGGTCTAGATGTTCATGGATCATATATGTAGTTCTTATGGTCCAGATTTTTGCAATGGTATATTAAGAAATCAGAGAACTTGTCAGAGCATATCGAGTTTTATTTTGACAGTAATGTCGTTTTGTTTGAAGATTTCTTTAATATGCTTGTTTGCCTAGGACCTTGTTGGAACAAATTGTTCAAATTTTAGTTTCATACATTTGTAGTTGTTGCAGCTTGGAAGTGAACTTGGAATCTGCATAATAATTAATGGATTCTTGGCAGTAAAATTTCTATATTCTTTTTTTAACTATGTAAATAATATTTCCATAGTCTCATGGAACCATTCATATACTTTATGGATTTATCTGCATTAATTAGTCTCCTTGTACAATTAGATTTTTTTTTGGTCAGATATTCCAATTGTTGGATCTGACATTAAAAGAAGCAATCAACGAATTATTTCTTTACAGAAGCAATTAGTATGAACTTGGATCCGGCATATGCTTATGATGAATTATGTGTTGATATAATTGAACATTCAACATAACACAACATTAAACAGAAAACTAATAGCAGCATCATTCAACAGAATTTTTTTTACAAGTATGACCATGTCTTTTGTTTATTTACATATTCTATAAAGAAATTTTGGTACAAGCAATGTAACAACAAAATATTCTGGTACAAGCAATTTATAAATTAACAATAGGAAATAGAAGCACCAAGTAACAATAGGAACAAAAGCAATTTATAAATTAACACAGTGCAATGATGATATTGTAATTTAACAAAAAAGATTCATAAAAGTCATACTGTTAAATATTAAGAAATCCATCAGCATATATCAAAGCAAGAGCAAAAACAGTGACAGTATATCCATTAAAGGATTGTACCAGAATAAAAGTCATCTTGTTAAATATTAATAAATTCATTACCACATATCAAAAGCAAGAGCGATCTAAGTAGTATAACAAAAGAAGAGAGCTCTATCAAAATGCACAAGTAATTCTATCTATCAAAATGCACAAGTAATACTTCAAGTATCATTATCTCCATCTCGTTTTCTCTTTCCATTAGCCAAATCTTGTTTGCGCTACAAACACAAAAATTACATTCATGTATTCATGTCCGTGTGAGCTAAAAAAATGAAAAATTAGGGTTTAGGGCTACAAATCTCGTTTCCTTCAAATCTTGTTTCCTTCACTTCTTTGAGTTGTCTTACTGTGACATTCACAATTTGTAAACCAAACAATATGAATTTAAGCATTAATTCTATGTTTAGACTATCATACTTTTCTAATTTTCATTGAAAATCATAAATTAATAAAATCATACCAGCACTGTTGGTGTCTACCATCTTCTCCTTCGGCAACATAATTACAAGGTATGTTGTCACCTGTACTCAACAAAATCATCGCATGAAAATCACTAATAAATAAATTAAAGTAAAATTAGGCTTCTTTCTTTTTTTCTTTTTTTTTTGCCTTTAAGCCATTTCCGGACTTGAGAAAAGTACAATTGTAACAAGATGACTAACGATAATGATAGAACCAGTATCTCTTAATTAGGGTGCTGACACAGTGACACCAAGTGCCAATTAATTTGTTATTTCCAGAATTTATCGAGATATCTGTTTGGCCAACTCAATAAGGAAAATATAAACTATATATAAACGATTCTAAAAAAAAACTATATATAAACAAAACCACTGGTAGTGGGACTTTTCGTTGGTTGACTTAAAAGTTAAAAAAGTACAATTTTAACAAACGACTAGTAGTACTGATAGAAACAGTAGCTCTTAATAGGCTTGCTGACACCACGTGCCAGTTAATTTGTTATTTCCAGAAATACAGATAAATTTGATAAACGTTGTACTTAGCATCTTTATGTATCAAGTATAGGATCCATTAATAATTATTTAATAATCAATCAATCTCCAGAAATAAAAATCAAATTTGAAATCCAACACTTTAGGCATGACCTACATGGAAAATATATCATAAATGTAGAAAATGACGAGATACAGTGCATGCTGTACCATTAACCAAATAGTTTGAACTTTTTAACAAACCAAATTTCATTGCGAAAAAAAATCTTGGGCACAATTTAGCTAATTACCCTTGTAAAATCACCATAGCAAACCTTCAATTTCCAAAACTTATAATCCAAGATATGATCCCAATTGCATATTAACATAGAAATTAAATTGAAACTAGTATTGGAAATTGAATAATTAAATTGAGAAGTGCACCAGCGGAGAGAGGAGAGGAGACTGCACCAGCGGAGCAATAGGAGAGGAGAACTGCAACAGTCGAGCGAGAGGAGCACGAGAGTAGAAAAAAACAGCGACAGTAGCAGAGGAGATGTGGCAACGCGAGAGAAGAGTGTATACTAACGTTGATCGATTGTGGAGGAGAGAGGGCGGGGATGAGAGGAAATAGGGCGACGGGGAGGAGGGCAGGGAAAACCCTAGCAAGGGTTGGGGCGGGGCAAGCTATGGGGAGGCATCAGGCAACGTGAGTTGGGAGGGGAGAAAACGTGAGTTGGGAGGGGAGAAGGGATGGCAAGATTGAAAATTTTAACAAAGCGATAATTTTTCCATCTCCGTTATTTCTCCCAGCGCTCCCATCGTGCACGAATATTGAAGAAGATCAAGGGTGGAAAATGCCGTTGCAGATTATGCAAAATGCTACGCATCGCATGCTAGCAGGTTCCTATATATATATAGGAACAACATATTTATCAAAGCGATTGAACTGACTAGTGGACACATTTAGGAGTGGGTATACAAAATTGGGCACTTAATTATTGAACTGCACTCAAGATTATTTGTGTTGAAAATACAAGTGAATCTGATAGGATCCGATAAGCCTCAGTCTTAGACCAGTTAAGGGTAATTACATCATTGGCTAGCTGTTAGAAATAAAAGGAGCAATTAATACCTCCACCTTTGTTCCTAACCTTTGTTACCGTTAGAAATCCATAGACAATTAATGCATGTACAGTAGGTATAGTAGGCACAGTAGACATACGTTAGAGTTTATTTTCTTTTGAATAAAAAGCTATCAAGCAGTCACTGTAAAATAGAACAGTTGATAATAGAAATTTAGTTTTCCATCGTCTCTCTATTTTTCATCTCAAATTCTCAACATGATATCAGAGCGGGACTAAAATCCGACTCAAAAAAAACCAACAATTCCACAGACTAGAACTGTGATTCAAAGGGCCGAATTCAAATCAGAAAACACAGCACCAGTAGCTGATAAAATCGAATCCGGCAACAATTTCTCAACAATCGAATCCGGCATCTGTTCAGCAAAATAGCAACAGCACCAGCAGCTGAAAACTGAAAAAACACCTTCTAAATCAAGAGCTGACTAAAACAGCCATCCACAATTTCCAAGTAAAGTGCCTCAAAGGCCACCGAGAGCAAAGCACAAAATTTGCTCATATCAGATCAGAACCGAGAAAAAAAAAAAAAAAATCACCATGACCCAACCAACGAAAAAGCATTTGGATCGATCCACTACCGACACCTTTTCCATTACAAAATCAAACCCTAGCTTGGGCTACCGATCTCAAAGCCCTAGCAGCAAAGGGGAGAAATGCACGAGTTGCAAGAAAAAAGGCGACGGTAAGGATCGATGCTGCTCTCTCTGCCTTCATCTGCGACCAGTCCAAAGAGACGATCGAGTAGACAGAGATCGAAAGGGGGAGGGTAACTCAAGCGGTGAGGAAGAAAATAGAAAGGCCTATTTGGGGCTGAGAGGAAAAAGAGAGAGCAAAGAGGCGCAAGGAGAAAGAGGAAAAGAAATTGGTCAATCAGAGGAGTCTGGATCCAACTTAGGCGCCACAGTCGATCCTAGCCTAGATCAAATACAACAAGTTCTCCAATTGCTCTCTATGTTGCTTCAACAAAATAATCAAAAGACCTCTGGTATGGCAGCCCATTTAACTTGTGATTTTCAAAATACAAAATGGATCCTAGATTCTGGTGCTACGAACCATATGACCGGAAATAAAAATTTGTTAGATAATTTTGAAAAATACGAAACCAAACAATTTGTTACGGTTGCAAATGGTGACAAAATGAAAATTCTTGGAGAGGGTTCAATAAATATCTTCTCAAAAGTAATTCCGAATGTCTTGTATATAAAGGATTGTGCATCTAATTTGTTATCTATTAATAAAATCACAAAAGAATTAAATTGTGAGGTTATTTTTTCATCAAAAAAGGTGATTTTTCAAGAATGGATAACAAAAAATATGATTGGTGAAGGATATTTGAAACATGGACTCTATTTTTTGAATGAAGAAAAATTCAATTTTAATACAAGAAAGGAAGAAATGAGCACTCTTTGGCATAGAAGAATTGGACATCCTTCCGATAAAATCTTAAAAAAACTTTTTAATTTTTCAAGTTTAGATAATAGTTGTTGTGAAATATGCAAACTAGGAAAACATACTAGATTACCTTTTAATTTGTCAAGTAGTAAAAGTGAAAAATCCTTTGAGTTAGTGCATTCGGATGTATGGGGCCCCGCCCCAATTGACTCTTTTAATGGATACAAATATTTTGTTATCTTTATAGATGATTTCTCTAAAACAACTTGGTTATATTTATTAAAAAATAAAGGTGAAGTGTTCTTGCAATTTTTAGATTTTTATAACTTCATAGAAAATCAATATGAAGCAAAAATTAAAACTTTTAGATCCGATAATGGAACGGAATTTATAAACCAAAATTTCTCAAATTTTTTCAAAGAAAAAGAAATTTTGCATCAAACAACATGTGTTTATACACCCGAACAAAATGGTGTTTCTGAGAGAAAAAATAGACATTTACTTGAAATGACTCGGGTGCTTTTATTTCAAAACAATGTACCAAAATCTTATTGGTCGGATGCCGTTCTTACCGCAACATACTTGATAAATAGATTGCCAAGTGCTAATTTAAATTATAGAAGTCCATTAGAAATTCTTTACAAAAGAAAACTCAACATTGAACATTTACGGATTTTTGGTTGCACATGCTATGTACACAAAAATAAACAAGACAAGTTGGATTATACTTCAATTAAGGCCATTTTTTTGGGATATTCCTCACAAAAAAAAGGTTATAAATGTTATGATCCAAAAAATAAAAAATGGTACATTTCTAGAGATGTAACATTTCTAGAACATGAACCATATTATAAGAAAAACAATATTGAGGAATTTATTATTGAACCCTCCAAGGAAATTACATTACCTCAATTCCACCCAACAATAGAGGAGGTAAGTCCAATAGAAAATGAGGTAGAAACCGAAATTGAAAATGAGGATGAAGTAGTAGAAAATTTACCAACCGAAGGAGATCAAAATTTAGAAGAAATTTCATTAAGAAGATCGGACCGACAAACACAACCCTCAACAAGACTTAGGGATTATGAAGTCTACAAGGTACAATATCCCATACAAAATTTTATTACATATGGTAATATTTCTTCTAACTATAGAGCTTTTTCGACCTCGATTGGTAGAGAACAAGAACCAAATACATATGAGGAAGCCATTAAAAACCCTGTATGGAACCAAGCTATGAAAGAAGAATTGAATGCACTAAAAAGAAATGATACTTGGGTAATCGTTCAATTACCACCTAATAAAAAAACCGTAGGTTGTAAATGGGTATATAAAATTAAATACAATAGTGATGGTACGGTGGAAAGATACAAAGCCCGGTTGGTTGCCAAGGGTTACACACAAACCTATGGTATAGATTACTATGAAACCTTTGCACCGGTTGCAAAAATGAATACTATAAGAATATTATTTTCCATTGCGGTAAACCAAGGTTGGAGTCTATACCAAATGGACGTAAAAAATGCCTTTCTTCAAGGAACCCTTGAAGAAGAGGTATATATGTCCCTACCACCCGGTCTAAAAAATGATCAAAATTGTACTCTAGCATGCAAATTAAAGAAGTCAATCTACGGGTTAAAATAATCACCAAGAACATGGTATGAAAAGTTAAGCTCTCATCTTATCTCTTGTAATTTTAGAATTTGCAATGCCGATCACTCATTATTTGTTAAAAGTGAAGGAAAGAATACTACAATTATTTTAGTCTATGTAGACGATTTAATTATTACGGGAAACAATCTAGATCATATTAAAACCATAAAACTCCAATTAAAAGAGAAGTTTGATATTAAAGATTTAGGACATTTAAAATATTTTTTAGGAATAGAAGTGGCATATTCAAAATTAGGATTGTTTGTCTCAAAGAAAATATACACTAGATTTTTTAAAGGAGACCGGTAAACTAGGTTGTAAACCGGCCTCTACTCCAATAGATAGCAAAATTAAGTTGAATACCGAGGATGGAAGACCTTTAGAAGATGTTAATTATTTTCAAAGACTTGTAGGAAAATTAATTTATCTTACGGTAACTCGTCCCGATATCTCATATTCCGTAAGCCAAATTAGTAAATTTATGCATAGTCCACGGACTCCACACTTAGAAGCAATTAATAGAATTTTAAAATATTTAAAAGGTACACCCGGAAAGGGAATTTTTATGAAATGTAACAACTCTAACAAAGTGTGTGGCTATTCCGATGCAGATTGGGCCGGAAGCTTTGATCGAAAATCAACAACCGGTTTTTGTACATTTGTAGGCGGAAACATAGTCACATGGAAGAGCAAGAAACAAAGCGTGGTGGCACGGTCAAGCGCCGAAGCGGAATATCGCGCTATGGCATCCACCGCTAGTGAACTAACTTGGATAAAACAACTTCTAGAAGAATTGGGAATAAAAATTCAAGAGCCAATGAAAATGTTTTGCGACAACAAAGCGGCTCGACATATTGCATTAAACCCCGTGTTTCATGAGAGAACAAAGCACATTGAAGTCGATTGTCATTTTATTCGAGAAAAGATTCAAACCAAAGAAATCGAGACACCCTACGTGAGAAGCAAGGAACAATTAGCGGATGTACTTACCAAAGGACTAGAGCCTAAACCCTTCAAAGAAAATATAGACAAGCTAGGATTGATTGATATTTACAATCCTAGCTTGAGGAGGAGTGTTGAAAATACAAGTGAATCTGATAGGATCCGATAAGCCTCAGTCTTAGACCCGTTAAGGGTAATTACATCATTGGCTAGCTGTTAGAAATAAAAGGAGCAATTAATACCTCCACCTTTGTTCCTAACCTTTGTTACCGTTAGAAATCCATAGACAATTAATGCATGTACAGTAGGTATAGTAGGCACAGTAGACATACGTTAGAGTTTATTTTCTTTTGAATAAAAAGCTATCAAGCAGTCACTGTAAAATAGAACAGTTGATAATAGAAATTTAGTTTTCCATCGTCTCTCTATTTTTCATCTCAAATTCTCAACAATTTGATAAAAGAAAACATAAAAATTCAGCCAGAGCTAGAAATTCATTTCACCTAAGGTAACATAAAAATTTTGTTTAGATCAAAACCGTTAGATCAGAATCCGCACAAATATTAAATAATATGGACGTACTCCCACTGCTAAACCCTTTCCATTGTGACTCCACAATTTTCGGAATTCATATCTTCTTCGGTACCGTAAAAGAGAATCTTTTAGAACTAGTAGATCCAAACGGTTCTTTTAACCTGCCACGAATCTTAAAGGGACTCCTACATTTTCAATAGGTACTGGATTGAGTAAATCGGGATGGTAAAGTTGGGAACCGACTTCGCTGCTCGTCAAATAGGAGAGCAGGGTCCCGCTTATCTAAATTGAACCATTCATTCGTGTTGAGATTCATGCACTAAAAATTCAATTTAGATAACTAGAATTCTGCTCTCCTATTTGACGAGCAACGGAGTCGGATCTAGAAAATTGGGGGCTCCATTATCCTATACGTCAGATGATACTTGTCCTAATTTTCATCTGTGACGTCACTCAAGAATTAATATTATTAATTTAGAATTCCAACATAATTCAGTGAAGCTTAAAAGTTAATTATTTAAAGAGCACAGCTCACTTAATTTGTAATATAACAAATGCATCAAAATGCTGACATGTGCAGAAAGCAAACAAAAAAAATTGATAAAAGTCTTTGAATATACAGGTACGAATAATCGGGTACTAGTCTACAAATAGGATGAGGATTAGACAAACTATTTGGGAATAGTTCGTTCAATTCGTTATTCATGAATTCAGACTAGGTCCGATGTTCATGGGACCTACTTTAGTTCGATGGGTGTAATGGCCATTCGATCTCTATTAAAATTTGTGGGAACTAATTAAAATATGTGCAAGTCTGTTTCAATTTCCATACGCACAGATCTTATTGCTAATTGTACGGTGTTAAAGCTAATTGGACTTAAAAGTATATTTGATGCCCATCGTGACCTACTCCTATCCCATTATTCATTCATAGAGCTTCTGAAAAAATAAATAATTGAGGGTGTCGTAGAGAAATATAATAGTGCAATACAATAGAAAAGAGTCCAATTTTGTGATCCCAAATGTATTATCGGAATGTATTACAATTTATTTTTTTAGTAAAAGTTAGAAATCAAATTATTCAACTATTTAGTATTCATAAAAAAAATTATCCGGATTTCGAACTTGCGACCTACATGAAGAGCATATATTTGATATACAATTCCAGATGAAATCTGAAGAAATATTTTATCTGTTGATCACTATTCTTACAAGGCGTATTAGCTTATATATAATTATATGAGCCGGACTAGGGTGCTTCATTAAGTAAACAAGTTTTTAATCCATGGTACTATATTTTCATTTTGAAAATCCGAACAGCTCAACATGATCTCCATATTGAAATGTGCTTGGAGGCCAAATTTTATATTTTTTGGAATTTTTTTATTATTTATTAAGCCACTTTGAAAATCGCTAATCCGATGGTCCAGAAACGTTTACTGTTTTTACTTTTCACGGTGGATCAACGATTTTCAAAGTGGCTTAATTAATAGTAAAAAATTCCTTAAAAAAATGTAAAATTTGGTCTCCAAGCACATTTCAATATGGAGAATATGTTGAGCTATTCGGATCGGCTATTTGAACTTTGAAAATTAAGATATAGCATGAATTACAAATATGTTTTACCCCACGTCTCACTCTAGTCAACCTCTAATTATACCGTTAGAGAAGAGAAATAAAAATAAAAGGTAAAATGTACAGGACAATGTAGTAGTTGGGAAAAAATATCCATTTTTGACAAATTTCGAAAAAAAAAAAAAAAGTTTGATGTGATATTTTAAAAACTGGATACATCCCCA
Organism: Carex arenaria; assembly: GCA_964058825.1. Classification (NCBI taxonomy): domain Eukaryota; kingdom Viridiplantae; phylum Streptophyta; class Magnoliopsida; order Poales; family Cyperaceae; genus Carex; species Carex arenaria. Next base: position 68,621 of record CAXKVW010001282.1, on the reverse strand, counting down.
ATTTTTTGTGTTAGTCTTATCCATCTAATTACAAGAAAAAGAGTTTGCGATTCCGTATCTAAATTTCTAAGAAAATAAATATCATTGCTTAGTTAAACCTAGCTGAATCAACATTTTTTTTTTGTTCTGTTCACTTTAAAATTTAAATTATTGCTTGGTAAACCAGAAGATATGACTGTTTAAATTCTGTCCATGATCACACATTTCAAGAATCACTGCATTTTGATAAAAGAAAAACAAATGAATTAAGAAAGTTAAAATAAAATACCTTATATTTTGAGCTGGAAGATCAAATAAATTAATTATAAAACATGAGAAATTATACTATTCAAAAAAGCATCCGTCATCAACAAAATGAATTGACCTACTGATAATAAGCAAGCATATATACCGTGCTCATCAACTAATTAATAGATCAATAAATAACAATAATGTATTTGTCTAAAAATCCTAGTTGATTGCAGAGAAAGGTTGTCTGGAATTTGGTGACTCAATTGCACAAGCTGAAATCTTGAGGTCACTGCCGGAGTGTTTCACCAGCACCTTGTCTTCCCAAAATGCCTTTATCAATTCATCAAATGCTGGAGATTTCAATTCTTCAATTGATTTCGAACTTGGTACTTTAATCGATTTTTTTCTTGGTGTAGAACAAGTCGGTTCATCCACCTACATATTTTTTTCGAGTTTAGTTAACAAATATAGATGCACAAAATCAGTGTCGTAAGGCATTAAAGAGAATTAGATGATGTGATTGGAACAAACTACTATCAATGAAAGTGTAAAGATTTTATTCGATTATAAATGAGTGTGAGTGAGGCTATGAGATAATATGTGCATATTATAGATCGATTTGTACAATGGATTCATATTAATATTTTTAAAAGTTCAATCAGTTATCCGAACCATTAAACATGATCACCATATGAAAATATTCTTGTAAATCAAATTGTACATTTTTAAGAACTTTTTTACTATTTTTAGATAGGTAGAAAATCACTACTTGTCAATAGAAATTTTCATATGGAGATCATGTTTAACAGTTGAAATCAGTTGCTTGAAGCTTTAAGACTGAAATATAAATTCATAGCACGGGCCGTTTTGTAAATTTTATTTAAAACTGAAATATAGTGCGTGTATTACAATAGCATCACTCTATAAATAATGGCCTTGGATTTGTGCACCGGACCTGTTTAGTATTACAGCTAGAAATTAGGGTTTATTCGGGCTTGGGGTTTATGAGCCCACACTAGACTGGACCCAGTTTAACTATATATAAATAAAATTTGAACTATACAGTGAGACTGATAAAGGTTAGAACAACACCCAACAAATGAGATTTAATTTCTTACCAAATAGTCATTTTTCAAAGATGTCTTGGCACAATCTGACACCTCGAGAACCTTGCTGTGGTGCATGCTTTGAAGCTCTCTTAAGTTCTCATGGCACGGTGCAATCATGGTATTGCTTTTCTCGTGCAATTCTTGGTCTACTTTCAAAGAATCTGAATTTACATCATTTAGCATCATGAGATTCAGTTACAGCATTTACTCATTTTTTGCCAACAACTCCAAATTAGTCAAATTTGCAGCTTATTTGTATGGTAATGGCATACGGTACACAATATTTCTCCTTAACTAAACCAAGTTTTCTTCTTTCTATAAACCAAATTAAACCAATAACCAGAACAGGCTAAAATTTGTATTCCAATTTATGAACAGATCTATATTAACAAATTTTGGTTTGCACTCATGAAAAAAAGTTACTGTTAACAAGTCATCTTTTTTCTTTAATTATCCTCATTGGGCATAATTTCCAGAATCAATAAATCATTTGAGTGCAATTTTCCAAACTAAAGAACTTAATTTATGCAAATTAGCCAATTTCCATGACAGAGAAATAGAAATTACCATCAACAGATAAACCAAGGTCCTTATTTGCAAGAGTACTATCTTCAATAGTAGCTTTGCTCAGAGTTGAAACCTTCGCACGTAAAATCTGATTGGCTTCAGCTCCATCCCTTTAACATATTTCAAGAAAACACGAAGTTATGCTTTCAAATTATGAAAGAAGTACGAGTGAGGCTACTGTACTATGCATATCACACATTGGTTCGTACTAAGGATCAATATCTCTATTTTAAAGTCCAAATAGTCGATATGAACCATTCAACATGATCTCCATATGAAAATGTACTACTTAGAGATCAAATTTTACATTTTTTTAGAGTTTTTTTTACTATTTTTTTAGATGGATAGAAAATCACTGATCTAAACCATTCAAAAATTGTGATTTTCTACCTCTCTAAAGTAGTCAACAAATTCAAAAAGATGAAAAATTTAGATTGCGAGTATGTTTTTATATGGAGATCATGTGGAAAGGTACTATTCAACTGTTTGGACTGGAAGACACAGATATTTATCCATAGTACGGACCAGTCCACACTATGCATAGTACCATAGCCTCACTTCAAGAAGTACTACACACTGTGTTGAGAATTAGTTAAAACTTTTGTAGGTTAAGATCAATTACCTGATAATAGTGTTGCTTGATGCAATATGATTCTGTGCTATATTTGAAAGGGAAGATTGAGCATTTCTCCATGTTTCCGAGTTCAACTTCACTTTTTGCATGCTACAAACATAGACAAAAGATAGTCTCATGTGGTTAATACAGTATCAAATTTTGATATTATGCTATCATCAAAAGTGGTCAAAATACAAAACTGGTTTTATGTCAAATCTCTGTTTTGTTCAATTTCCAAAGATTCCATAGGTTTTTTCAGAGTTTGCTACTATGATAGGAATAATTTTTCATAGGAAACTGATAGCACAATATTGTTGCTACTATGATAGCACAATATGGTAAATAGCGCCAAATTCCGATATAATCTAATAAATCATCTCTGCTATGCAACAGTTTCTTTTTTTCAATGTGTTTACTTGATATTCAAAATTTTGCAGGTACACATGAAATATTCTCTGTGCTCAAATGTAAAGAAGGAACTGAAACGAACCAATGTAATATTTTGTTTACACTCACCATTGTTGAATTACTTCTTCTAAGCAACATTTTCCATCTTCTAGAGCAGAAGTACTGCTGCTGTATGAATTTTCAGAAGTTTGCACATATGCCCCCCATTTTTCCCTAATTGAACTTGATGCTTTCTTGGTCTTCTCCATTTCAGTTTGTAAATCAATTGTCTTTTTCGTGGCAGTTTCCCTCAGATTTCCTATTGCCTCTTCAACCTGATAGTGAAGATTTTGTATTAGATGCATCATATTTTAATTCAATTTCTTTATTAATAATTTATTGGAACCAGTAATACCATTTTTTTCTTTCTCGAATTTGAATCTGCCATAAGTTCAGCCACCTTTTCTAGAAGATATGTTTCTTCCTCAGCAGCACAGTCCTAAAAAAATTAATATCAAACATTTAAAAGTTCATTCTTGACCATACATTATTTGTTTAAAATTACATTCCCACCCCTTTGTTCAACAATACCAATCAAGCATTGCACATCATTGTAATTTGATCCACTAAAAAAGAAAAGAGTTGTAATGATTCATATGCATTTGTAACATAGAAAGATAACCTAGAGTTAAATTGAGATAATGTATACCTCAAACTTTTTCTGGAACAGGGAGAATTGTTCATTGTTCACGGCTTGAGAATCTTCTAGAATAGTGCAAAACATAGATGTCTGTGTATCTAGTGTGTCAAAGAAATCCTCTGTGACTTTTGAAATTGACCTTGTTGCCTTGATAGTGCTTAGAGTTCTCTGCCAGAAAAGAAAACAGTACATTAGTATTTCAGAAAATGTAAAACTAAGTGTACCATAGTGACAAATAACCAATACGCTCCAGATACGACACTCCAATTAGATTTTTTATTTGTGAAGTTAAATTATATGGATTCAAATTTTTAAGCAATTAATGCAAGATGCTAACCTGGTGTTGTTGTTCAATAAATGAATTTAATGCTTCTTCTTGCTTAGAGAGGTCCTTGTGTAATGCACTGAGCAACTCATCCGCTTCAACTAAAATACCATTGAAGCACTGCAAAAAAGTTGAAATACAAATTATAAATAATACAAAAAATAAAGAAGCCATTTATTTATAAATTTAGAATAAAATGGCACTTACATTTTCGAGAGTGGAAGTATGAGATTTGACTTGTGAATTTAAATTTTCAAACTTCAGTTGAGATTTGGTGTCGATTTCACCAACCAAATCATCGAGCTCTCTTACACTGGAACAATTCATCTCTTTCATTTTCTTTACTCGGTCTTTCAGTTGCTCAGCAATCTAAGATATATTAGACACAGATAAATTCATTTATTTATCATATATATACTGATTTTGCTCTTAACGCAGGATCATTTAAGTCACAGGTTTTTATGTTATTTGGATAAATGAATTTTTGTGTATGGATCCATCCCTCGATGAAACCGGACATGATAATTTTCCATCATCCGGCTTAAGCAAAAATCAAAAGAATCAAACCAAAATCAAATAAAAAGAATGAGCAGGATTAAAATGCCCCAATCAAGCCTCACATCCTTATCTCTGTTTTCAAAATCCAAACAGCTCAACATGATCTCCGTATTAAAATGTGCTGGAGGGCCAAATTTAATATTTTTACTAACCTTTTAGATAGGTGATCAATGTTTTTTTCTGGTCCAAAATCTTATGAAAACTATAATAAAAAAAACTATCTAAAAAATTATAATAAAAAAAACTATAATATTCCTTTAAAACCAATAAACTGTAAGCAAGTGCAAACATTTAAACTTCAATAAACAAGATTGTACCTGAGCTTTTGTAGAGAAAAAGGACCCCAGTTCCTCACATAGTTCTTTCAATTGAGTTTCTTGTTGTGCAACAGAGGCTGATACTGTATTTTGCAAGACACCAAGTTCCTGTGTTAACTGAGATTGGAAATTTTGAACTAGGGTTTTGTTTGAATCCTCCAGCTTATTTTTCCTCTCTGAAAAAACAATAATATCAGAATTTAATGAGAAAGAAAGAATACTTTTGCACATATGCTCTGATAAACTAAAAGAAAGACATTGTTCAAAGATAACAACATTAATTAAAATATCTAAAAGAAAGACATTGTTCAAAGATAACAACATTAATTAAAATATACGAGACTATTAGTATATATGCAATCTAAAGGGCCTTGTAAAGGTCTATAATTGACATATTTCCCTCTATAATTGGTATATGCCCCTCAACATTTATGTATTTTAGATATTCCCTGAAAACCAATTATCTGTGAGCAGAAGGGTGAACATGTAAACTTCAACTTAAAAGATATATATATATATATATATCAACCAATAAATTCATTTAATGAACAAACCTATCTTAGAGAATAGTCCAGAAACATCTGATAGTGCATCCTCGAGTTGTAACCTGAGCTTTGACGCTTGGTCAAAAAGATCCTTCTCTGTGTTATGATAGAATAAAGAGAGATTTTCAAAAAGGCATTTAATTACCAATTTCCTCAAAAAGAAACCAGAAGTAAGAACGAGTCCGTATCCTCTGAGATATCTCAAATTTTAGTTTATCTAAAGCCGGGCCAATTTTTTTCCATTGCCCATTTGGAATGCAGGGGGCAGTATTATTGTGCTTTGAGATACGTGCAGAAAAATTTGAACGGTCAGATTTTCCACAGATCAAGTCAAAATTTAAGATATCTCAGGGGATGCTAATTCAGGTAGAACAGGCTGTTAATCATACCTGATTTAAGAAGATGTGTAATCAAGAATTCTTTTTCTTTGATTGTAGATGTCGCTTGCGTGAATCTTTGTTCCATTTCAGCCAATGCATTCTCTGTTTGTTCTAATGTATTCTATAAAGAAAAGAATAAAAACCAAATGGTGTAAATATTATTTCATCTTACTTTTTGTGAAAAAACAAGATTTGGAGGAATTTGTTTGTAACCTGGGACTTGTGAAGCTTGTCGGTTAAATCTTCACTCAACATTTTCTCATTAGCGTATAGTTCTTTAACCTCAAGCAATTGCTGCAAAATATAAAGAGGTGAATATTATTGTAATTTGAAAAAATAAAAGACAAATCATATTTCAAAAAATTACCTTATCCTTGGATTCAATGTCCATCTCCATTCTTTCCAATTTCTCTAACATGGCCTGTAAATAAATATTCCGAATTGTAAATATACAAACATGCATGCTTGCAATGATGTGCGAGAGAGAGAGAGATGTTACCTTGTTTTCAACCTGGGACTGGTGGAGCTTGTCGGTTAAATCTTCGCTCAACATTTTCTCATTATCGTAAAGTTCTTTAATCTCAAGCAATTGCTACAAATATAAAGGGGTAAGTATTATGTAATTTGAAGAACAAAGAGACAAATCAGATTTCAAAGAATTACCTTATCCTTGGATTCAATATCCATCTCCATCCTTTCCAAGTTCTCTAACATGGCCTGTAAATAAATATTCCGAGCTGTAAATATACAAACACGAATGCTTGTGATGCGTGAAAGAGAGAGAGAGAGAGAGAGAGAGAGATGTTACCTTCTTTTCAGCCTCATCTTGCGCGTATTGCTCTTTTGGGATATATACCCCATTTTTCTCTCTTGCGGCATATAATTCTGTTTAATGGAGAGAGATGATATGGTGTTTATATATAGATGAGCATTTCATTTTCTTTCCTTTGTTCTACACTCAGTATATTTTTGCATATAGGTTTGCATTGTTAATACAACATTGTGTAATATCTTGTTTTCATGACTATAATTCCTATAATAAGATAGTAGACAGTGGCATACCTTGCTTAAGTCGATCAATATCTGTGTATAAATCCTTGATTAGTGCAGTTTTCATCATCTTTTGGTTGACCTATAACAAATAAAAGATTTAAGGAAAATATAATCACCATGGCTTCCATTTCAAAAATTATGTTATAAACAAAGAAAGTAAAAAGCACCTCTGGTCTGTTTCTGATATTCTTGGCACGATGAGCATAATCTAATGTGCTAATTGTCTCCTCTAAACAATGTATAGCAGGAGATATAGTCGCTATAATGCATGTTTTTGTTTTACCACCAAGAGAATCCCTTAATAATCTTGTCAATTTGCTATCTCTGAAATTAACACAATGGGGAAAAGAATTTCAATACAAATTGAATTAATTGTAGTACTAAGTTGAAATCAGTATACTATAACATATACCTGTAAGGAATGTGACCAGAGTGTTCAACTAAAGTGTTTATTACTCGACCAAGTGTCAAGAGGCTCTTGTTAATCTCTCCAGCTTCTCTTGCTCTTCCCTAGTACACCACATTTAATTATTATTTTCTGTATTCTTAAATCCACATTAAATTAACCCAAATTATTTGATAAATTGAAAGCTCAGGAAAATATTATACAATTATCATAAGCTTGAAAAGTCAATTTTGTGTGCAAAGTTGGATCTAATTCTTCTTCTCAGTCTGAAATATAATTGATTTGTTTCTGAAAAAAAGGTTTTTATTGAAGTGTTGTAAATTCAATTGTTAGTAGGCATTCATCATGCCACTAACCATAAAAAAAAAAAAAGAATAACAAACAAGTGAGTAGATATTACCTCCTTTGCACCAGACCTAGAGACATTTTCAGAGCCGGCAAGGTCGACTAAGTTTAATTTGCCACATTTAATCAATTCTTCTCCTTCGGGCGTACACTCTTTAATGTGAATAGTAATCGAAAAGATTGAGTGAGATCGACTACTCTGTTTGTTCAACAGAGTCTCAGCTGTTTTTCTCTTAGAGGACCCCTTCTCCAAAATTTTGTATATCTCCCCCGCAGAACCCACAGTTTCCTCTTCTAACCCTCTAACAAGAACGCCACCTTTTCCATCCTCCATTAAAGCTATGGGTTTTTTGGTCTTTTCATCAGTGAATTTGATTTCTTCGGGCGCCAGAAGGTCGGTGATTTCTTCATTGTATAACTCGAGAAATGAAACTTTCATGTTGTATTCAGTACCCTGATTTTCGAGTATTTCAAATATCCGTCTTACTGCTCTTGATATTACACCAGCATCACTTGGTAGCTCACCATTCTGCAATTCCAATTGTGAAAGTGCTTATAGAATAATTATATTGAAAAAAGTATAGTGAACAAAAATAGATATGTGCTCCCCCATTCAAAACAGGAGCCATGAGTGCAGTTTTGAGCATCTATAATTAAGGAATTCATGAAAGGAACGGTGCAATATGTGATATTTGTGATTTTTCAAAATTTTCAAGAGATCCAAAATAAATTACTATTTCAGTTAAAGTAGCTAACAAGCAAAACACCTGAGTGGACTGTTGATCACTTGACAATGGTTTTCACGGATTTAAAAAAACTTAAGATAAAATTGATAATTGAAAAGTAAATTTATAAAAGTAATATTTAATCTTGCATCGAAGACAGTTAATTTGGAACCGTTGAAACTTCAAGCTATTTGATGCATGGTGGAAATATACACCAAATCCCATCACGTTTTATTGGCATTATATGCGGATAACATAGATTATGCCTATTATGTTGGATTTCAAATTTCAAATTTTAAAATTTGATTTTTAAAGATTGTCAAGATTATAAAGTAAAGAATAATCAATCAACTATATAAAGTTGAAAGTAGTTGAAACTAAGCACCTGCATCTTTGTTCCGCCACCTTCCATCGTGTAGGTTTTGCCGGTGCCGGTTTGGCCATATGCAAAAATGGTGCAGTTATATCCTTCTAGCACTTCATTCACCAGTGGTACTACAGCATGCTCGAATACGTCCTCTTGTTTAGATTTTGGCCCAAAAACCTACATGAAAAAAAAACATCAATAATCAGAATAAATTTAGCCAATTGAAGATGATATTCAAAAGTTAGCTATTAAAATTAATCGGGAAAAGGAAAACAGAGACAACATCTGTAATAAAGTAAGGAAGAGCACTCAATTATAAAAGCACTTTCGGAGGTAGGTCTAGAAAATTTTCTTGTTACACACTGATATAAATTTGTGACTTGTCAATTAGCCTATTAGAATAATTCAGTCTTGCTCATTCAAATTACCAAAATCGACCCCAAGATTAGATACAACTTAATTACATTATGTACATAGCTTTAATGAAGCAGAAGATAAATTCAGAATGCCAATTAATAATTACCAAATGCAAATGTTAGGCAACTTTTACCTTATCAAATGTGAAAGTTCGATCAACATGCTTGTTAATAACATTCTTATGAGTAACAGAAACCTCTCTCCTTGATTCATTGCAAGAGACAACTGAAGGAGTCGTCAATCTCTTTTCTTCTTCACTTATGGGCCTGCACAACTCAAGCAAAAATTGAAAACATAAGCATTACATCCAGATTTATTTCAGTGACTGAGTAATTTTGCCAAACACCTTACCTGCACCGCAACACCACTTGAATATTAACCCCTTTTTCCTTGTCATGCTTTCCATTGCCATTTCCATCAACAGATCGATTATCTCTGGGGATCTTATCGAAAGATCGAGGGGTGTGAGATGGCGACATCGGTATCAACGACCTTCTAGTGGATGTCTCCATTGATGAGTCAGCTGTGCTAGGCCTTGAACCCCTCCCCGGTGACCTTAACCCTAGCTGCATAATTAAAATTTCAAAATAGTAAAAAAAAAAAAAAAAAAACCTAAATTGATGAGAAGACACTGAATAGGAAGAAAGTGTTTTTACATTTACTGGTGGAACAGAATTTCGTTTGATTCGGTTTGAAGCCATTCTCGATTGGATAAAAAAATGGAAAACGATTTTCCCCCTTTTTAGTGCAATTTTGGGGGCGAAATAAAAACAACACAAAAGCGTTCTTATTCCCTAACAAAACGCTTCCATTTTTACTCTTAAAAAGGAAGTTTAAAATAGAAAGTGGCGTAAATGCTGATTTGGTCACATAACGCACCTGATCGGATGGCTGAGATGACCGATCGACACTGTTCACCGATTTCCGAGCAGATCAAACGGAGCAAACAGAGAAGTTAGATCGGATGCTAGAAAACCGAAGTAGAGTATAAATATCACTGTGTTGTAGTTTTGTGCTAACTGCTAAGCACAGAGAGGAGCAGATATGGAAATGAAGATAGAAGAGCTGGAGGCGCTTTCATAAATTTTGAAATAGAGGAAAAGGAAAATTAACTCCGTAAACCCGATCTATGATTTAAAGTTTGAACCAATAGGTGGAAACTAGATACGGAAAAGTGGGTCCGCTAATAACGGAATAACGTGTTAAATTGTGGAATAGACCAGGTTCATACGGTTTTCTCTCGTCACGTGCCGAGAGAATTTGAGTGAGATTTTGAGTTAATATCTAAAGCACTTGATTTATTACGAATCTTTTACATTAGGATGACGTGTCATTTATAAGATCTTAAGTGTAAGGACTGTTACATTAGTAAGTATTTCGTAAAATCACGTGATGTAACAAAGTTGTACACTAGAATATGACCGTTACCGAGGTGAAATTCATTGGTTGAGAGTATTTGTTGGAATTTTTTATGTTTCTCTGGTTTCAAAACTCTTTGGTTTCAAACTTCAATTTTTGAAATCAATAAGCTAAAAACATACACAATGCTGCTTTTCTTTTCTTTTTTTAAAATAAAAACTTTAAATTTCTTATCATTTTTTTATAAAAAATTATAAATGGTCCAATTTATTGATTAAGAATTTGTTCAATGTTAGCACTAAATATATTTGCTAAATTTTTATTTCTTATCAATTTCAGCCTCACTGTGGTAAATTGTATCAGAAAATTCCTTCAATTTCTTTCATTTTCATTAATTTTCTTCCTTCAAGTTAAGACCAAACTTAAATTTATCACTGATGCATAATTTATTTGTTTATGACGAATTCAAATTATCCACATGTTTGCTTTCATTTACTTCGCGTTTGATGTGTGATGTCACTATTTTATGAATTTTCTAGACATTTCAAAAATGAACGCAAAAAATGTAGATTTATTGACAATAAATTAAAAAAATTTAAAATATTTGACAAATATTAACGATGGGATATAAATCAGAATGCATCTTTTTTTTAACAGTGACTAAGTGAGCTCTTTATTTATTTTTCTTTCTATATTGTTTCTGCATTGAATATTTGAGCTGAGCCATTGTTCTGATTTGGTTATTTTTTCCTTGTGAATTGATCAACTTATTAGGCAATTATTTCTTGGTGTTGTGATTGAATTTTTTTTTTTTGGAGAAAATAAAAAAATTAAGAATTTTTTTATGTATTGTATTACTTGATTCATGATGTATTGGCTCGTTCATTCATTTAATTTGTGTTGCCTTAACGTATAATCTGATTATCGTATTCAATTCTTAAATTCTTGTGTTAAAATTATTTGAATTGTTGATCGGTTAAAATCTATCAAGGCTTGCTCTAGTTTATTGAATTTTTTTTTTTGAGAGAACTGGGTATAAACCCACCGATTTTTATTATTAAACGAAAACCAATTACAAAGTTTACGAAACCATCCACAACATCTAATACCAAAGCTAGGCATCAAGCAGATACCATCCACAACACCTAATAAGCTCAAAGCAAACCTGACAACTAACAACTAAACTTTTTAAACCAACAGCCCCTACACAAAATATAAACCTATAGTAAGCAATTCTAATAAGCACAAAACATATATGACAACTACACTATGTCCACTACAGCCTCTGTTAATTTCTTGGCTCATCATCATCAAAATCTTCAACCTGCAAATGATCAATCCCATGCATAGGGATTATATCCCGTCCATCCTCCGCAGGGATAATAAGCAAATCTCCTGATAGGCCCTCAACATCAGGAGGTAGCATACAAATTAGATTATCGAGAGCATTATATTTCTGATTAGAGCACCAAAACTTAGCAATAGCTAGAATTTGTGATCCTAAGCTACTAGCCAATTTGATATTACCACCCTTAAAGATAACTCTATTTCTCTCAAGTCAAACTATCCAAAGAACTGCACCGATAATTATCATAACAATATTTTCATCTTTCAAAGGGATGCATGATATTTTCAATAGTTTATTGAAATTTGATAATATTTGATTTTTTTTTTGCTATTAATTCCTTTTAGCATTTGATATATTATATATGATATGACACTTTTACTGTTGAATAGAAGTAACAAGATATACACAAAATCAGATAGAACTTATATTGTTCGGTATAGGTACCAAAACACCATTTAATATTGTAAAAATTCTTAATAATTCATTTCTTTAACTTTTCTTACAAAATTTACTCAGTAATTATCCGGATTAGGGCTGCAAACGAATTATCCCAGTAATTATCCGGATTAGGGCTGCAAACGAATCGAACCGAATCAAACTTATCATGGTTTGAATTAATTTCGAACTAAGTTTGGTTTGAATTAATTTCGAATTTAACTTTTCACGAACTCAATTTCTAATCTTTTACGAACTTTTTTACAACAAGAAAGATTGATCGAAGTCACCGAGAGCGAGAGGTGAAAGTCATATAGGGTTTCAGAACTGAGATCGAGGATTACGACTTACAAATTATGACTTATAGCTGAACGGCCTTATGTTTTAACTTTTAAGTCATCAGCGAACATAAGTCATCAGCGGAAATCAACGGTTCACATTACTTTGAGATTCGAACTATAATAGTTTGCGAACCAATTTCGAACGAACCAGGTCTAGTTTGAGTTTGGTTTGAATTAATTTTGAACAATTTCGAATCGAATTTTTTATGAACTTTTTCGAATCAAACTCGAATCGAATCACGAACTACAAATTTTTCGTGCATCCCTAATCCGGATCCACGAATTATCCGTTCCGATCGGATAATCCGGCTCCGGTTACACCTATCTAAAAAAATATAAAATTAGTCACCAATTTGGTTTTGTGACTCTCTCTTGGTTTTTTAAAAATATTAAATTTATTAATACTATTACTAATTTTTTTTATTACTATCTATATTGATTTTGTGATTCCAGTTAGACTTCATTTTTAGTCTGTACCAACTAGTATGGGATTAAAAAATTTGTTGTTGTTGTTGTAAAATTTAGTCACCAAGTACATTTTAATATAGATTTTTTATTTTTTATTTTTAGAAAAATACAGAAATCAAGTTAAGAGTCGAATTTACTGTTTGAATTTTGAAATAAATAAAAATATGAAATATAATTAAAAACAAAACGGGGATCTGTAACATAATTGGAACACTAGATCAACGCGGCACATTTGAACCCTCCTCGAAATGAGACAGTTTGGAGCGGACAAAATTCTGTGATTTAATATCTCTGTTCTTTTTTTTTGAACTTTCGCAGTTATAAACTCTCTCATTCCAGGAAGAATCCCAACTAGCAAGTTGTGTGTGTATATATATATATATATCCACCCTCGAGCGTCTCTTCTTTCTCCATTCAATCATTCTTCAAGTCAACGTTTCCCTTCTGTAGACAATATACATAGATCGCCATGAACTTGCTTGCCAAAATTGGGGGCCTGGCAGAGAAGGCACTGGATAAAGGCCTATCTCTCTTGGAGATTGATGAGTCTGGTACCGTAGAAGAAGAGCTCGAGCGGCTCAGATGCACATCACGTCACATCAACTCTCTCCTAATCGATGCCGAGGAGCTCCGCTACATCGAGGATGAGTCAGTCATGAATTGGCTCAGGGATCTCAAGTCGGTGTCCTTTGACACGGACGACCTCCTTGACGAGTACCAGACTGCACTCAACGTGCACAATCATAGGGCATTTGTAGCGCCCTCTCGTAAGAGGAAATGGTATCAGATCGAGCTCCCATCCCTTGGCCCCGAATGGAGCCCATTTCAGCGCAGGAGGTTCACATCCAAGATTAATAAAATTGACAAAAAGCTGGCAGAGATTGTGAACTCTCGAAAGCTTCTGAGGCTGAGAGCAGAGGATGGAACGAGGAGGGAGGCCTCTGGATTGAGTGCTCTGCCTCCTCATACTGGCCCATGTCATGACCAGGCAAGCATATTCGGCCGAGAAAATGACAAAAATGAAATTTTGGACTTGTTGATACCTGCTAAGGCATCAGCAAGTGCATTAGGGACAAATTTTACTGTAGTTCCTATTCATGGCGCAGCTGGGATTGGGAAAACCACGCTTGCTCGAATGGTATATGATGATCCGAGATTAGATTATTTTGGGATCAAGGCATGGGTGTGCTTGACAGAAAGGTGTGATGTGAACACTGCCATGACGAAGATCTATGAACAGATGACCGGTAACAGTTGGAATGGGGGGGACTTTGGCATGCTGCAGAAGAGTTTAAGGTATATTTATCATCTATTGTAATATATAATTTATTATTTTGTGTGTGAATTTTTTTTACAACAGCCAATGATATATTTGCGTGTTTAGACATTCAACAAGTGAAAAGAAAAAGGGGGAATTTCACGTATACCCCTCAAAAACTTCAAAATTACATATTACCCCCTCTAAATTTTGAAATTACATATTTCCCCCTCTAAACTTCAAAAACTCACATATTTACCCATTTTATTATATTTTATATTAAAACACATTCTAAATTCATAAAATACCCATTTTACCCTTTATTAAAAATCATAAAACATCCATCTGACTCCAATTTTAATCTGAAAGGTTCTTCTAACGTCCGAATTGCTTTAAGATCCGTGTGTGCTACATCAGCATGAATCTTGAAGCGAACACGCACGAATATTGAAGCAACTTGCACAGATATTGATGCGATGCATGCACATCAAAATCGCTTTAAGATACGTGCACACTACATCAGCACAAATCTTGAAGTGAACACGCACATATCTTATTGCGATGCGGACAAATCGGACGGTAGAGGAACCCTTCAGATTTAAATTTCAGTTCGATGGAGCGTTTTATACTTTTAATAAAGGGTAAAATGGATATTTTATTAATTTAGAATGTGTTTTAATATAAAATATAATAAAATGGGTAAATATGTGAATTTTTGAAGTTTAGAGGGGGAAATATGTAATTTCAAAATTTAGAGGGGGAAATACGTAATTTTGAAGTTTTTGAGAGGTATACGTGAAATTCTCCCAAAAAAAAATTATATTTTCAACTGTTCAAATTCAATTAAATAAAATAAAGAAAGCAAATGTCTAAACTTGATTGAGAACTAGCTTTTGGTCTAGTAGCTAAGACACATGATCTCTATATAAGAGATCATGTGTTCGAAACCAAAATGAATTTTTTTTTTTGTTATAATAATAAGAATATTAAATACTTGGGTACCTTAACCTCAAACTTTTACTCAAAAAAATGTTCAAACTTGGTCAAATGTATGGAGGTAATTAGCAGGAAGGGTATACGTGGAATAAAGTTAATGAATGGAGGTAATTAGGTTGTTTTGCCTGTTGTTACAATAATTAATGCCCTTTTGCCTTGCTAACGGTGCCCTTAAATGTTGACCTTATTAAACTGATACCGATATCCATTGACTGATTGGTACCAACACTCACCTACGGCCTTAATTTACTTGTAGCCTCATATGAGCCATAAAATAAAATTATGTATGACGCTACACCAATACGAATGATGTCCTTACTGCCCAAATCTTTCATTTTGCCATTTAGGGATTATCTGGAACGTCAAGAAAAAATGTTCTTGTTAGTGATTGATGATTTTTGGGCCATCGATTTGCGCTTCTGGGAGATGCTGCGAGTTCCTTTGCTTGCTGGGAGAAGGGGAAGCATGGTTCTAATCACAACTCGCTACCATCGAACCTGCCAGATAATGAAAGAACTAATACAACGACCCAGCTTAACTGGTCTTGGCGAAGAAGATTGCTGGCAATTAATCCGGTCCATTGCTCTTCCACAAGGTATCATCAATCACGATCATCTAAACTTGATTCCGATTGGTGAAGAAATTGCGAGAAGGTGCCATGGATGTCCCATGGCAGCCAAGGGTGTAGGGACAATACTAAATGGGAGAAGTGATGAAGAGTGGTCTGATGTGCTAAGCGAGATGCGAGCCCTCAAATATGATTTTAATGGGGCTATTCTCTCTAGCTTAAAGATAAGCTACTATCACTTAAATTATCACCTGAAACAATGCTTTGCTTACTGCTCGATATTCCCTAACGGTTATCTGTTTGAGAGGGATCAGCTGATTAGATATTGGATGGCAGAAGGTTTGATTGTATCAGATGGAAGGCGCCGTCTAGAGGCAGTTGGTAGGAAGTACCTTGATGACCTAATATGGAGGTCATTCTTTGAGAAAATAACTATCGGTATTGAAGGTCAGAATACCTTCTCCCGTCGGGTAGAGAGGTACAGAATGCCAAGCCTGATGCACGATCTAGCAAAGTTAGTTTCACAATATGAATTTT
The DNA here is from genome assembly GCA_964058825.1 of Carex arenaria. Classification (NCBI taxonomy): domain Eukaryota; kingdom Viridiplantae; phylum Streptophyta; class Magnoliopsida; order Poales; family Cyperaceae; genus Carex; species Carex arenaria. The sequence continues at coordinate 52,263 of CAXKVW010001282.1, read as the reverse complement.
GCAGCTTCGAGTCTGGTAAACCTATACCTGACTGTAATCTTGGTAACCCGTATCAGGCTCGCTATGCTTCTTTTTTGCAACCAAAGAATACAAATACTGTGAAACCAGAGTGCCTACTGCCTTACTCGAACTTGAGAACCCTGAAATTCTATCATGAACTGGATAAAGGGGTGTTGATATTCAATTCCATACGAGCACCTTTTTTCCGTAAATTTATGCATTTACGGGTTCTAGATATGAGCAACAGTGATCTGAAACGGGTACCAGATTCGGTCGGTGAGTTGATTCACCTGAGGTTCCTTGGTCTTTCAAATACTAAAATTCAAACCCTACCCGAGAAAATTTGTGACCTCTTCAATCTTCAAAGCCTTGAGCTTAAGGGATGTCGGGAGCTTGCAGCATTACCAGAAGGGATGCGCAGGTTGATCAACTTGCGGCATCTTGACTTGCATCTTGATTGGGAGGAGATAAGCGATTCAACTGAAGTGGCACTGCCGCAAGGAATTGGTGAATTGGGAGGCCTTCAAACACTCTCTAGGTTCAATGTGACCTCTGCCGAAGGTCAATTCTGCAACATTAGTGAGTTAAATAATTTGAACCTTAGAGGAGATCTTTCCATACTGAACTTAGAGAGGTTGTCAGCTGGGCATGCCGAGAAAGCAAACTTGGAGGGAAAGCAGTTTATTGAAAATCTAATGCTGAGGTGGAACAGTTCGGCTACCAATGATGAGCAGCTTCAGCAACAAAGTGAAGAGGTACTCATCTTTCTGCAGCCATGCAACAGCCTTAGGTATCTATGTATTGTAAACTATCCAGGTACCAAATTTCCTTATTGGATGAGGGATACATTATTTTCAAGCCTAGAGACGATTCGAATCTCTAACTGCAACAATGTCAGCTTTCTCCCTCTGTTGGGGCAGTTATATTGGCTCAAGAATATCCAAATTGACAATATACCTGTGGATACAATAACTATGCCTGGAGGGTTTCCATCTCTGGAGCATCTACAATTGTTAAATTTGAGTTCTCTTCAGAGATTACATGTTGAAAATCAGATACCCAAACTCAAACAACTCGATATTTCTAACTGTCCTAACTTGCTAGTATTGGTTATTCACAGGGATTTGCATGATAAATTTGAAAGAAATAACTTCCCAAATTTGAGAATTATTAGTGTACCCCTGGATTCAAAAGAAAAGGAGGTTAATTAATTTGGTAGTAGAAGAAACTGTAGGTTAGATTAGCAAAGTGAAATTGAAATGTTTTTTAATTTGTATTGTTTTAGTTTTTGTTTCTATCTTTGTAATGACTAGATTATTTTGATTTTTTTTTTCCATGTATCTTCCTTTTTTTATTTTTATTTTCTTTTGAATGTTATCCAAACTTGGTCAGTTCTATTCATAATTAGTTCACTGAACCGATTGATTTGGATTACAAAATATTTTAACGCTCCTAGGTCTTACCATATATTTAGTTTTGTTTTTATTTCTTCATGCGTGCTTGCTTGTATATAACTTTTGATTGAAATAGTGCATGCACATATAATTAAAGGAATAAATTGTACAGGACATAGATGGTCATGGTATAGAATTTCAATCCTGCTTCCTCTGAAAATGAGATTCCCAAACTCAAACAAATCGATGTTTTTGACTGTCTTAACTTGCTAGTATTGGTTATTCACAGGCATTTGCGTGATATATTTGAAGGAAAGAACTTTCCAAATTTGAGAATTATTTGTGTACCCCAGGACTCAAACTAAAAGGGGGCTAATTTGGCCGAAATTTTTATTAATAAGAAAATAAATAAATAAATATTGGTTTGGGAAAAGTTTTGCGGAGAATTTGAAAAGTATAAAAAATGTGATTGTTTATAACGTAACGTTATACACCACAACAACATGATTAGCGAAATTTGATTACCGCTAATTAACGCATTTTAAAAAAAAAGTCTGGCCGTTATGGACGATAACGGCCAGCTATAGTGTTTTTTTCGACCATACTGTTGTAGAACTGAAGTAAAAAATAAAAACACTGTAGCTAACCGTTATCATCCATAACGGCCAGCTATAGTGTTTTTTGGTTAATTAGCGAATATTCAATTAGATTAACTGGCTATTATGGTTTATAACGTCCAACTACAGTGTCCTGGACGTTATAAACAATAACGTTCTTCTTAGATTTTGAAATTTATCGAAATCATTCCTCATTGTCATTATTTTTATTTTATTTTTCATATTAATATAAAAATCAGTTAATTTGGTAGTAGAAGAAACTGTAGGTTGGATTAGCCAAGTTAATTTAAGTATTTTGAATTTGTATTGTTTTAGTGGTTTTTTTATCTTTGTAAAGACTCAAAAATTTTGATTTTTTTTTCTTTTGAATGTTATCCAAACTTGTCAGTTATGTTTGAATGACTTTATCTAATTAGTTCCCTGAAACAGATTGATTTGGATTCCAAAATAGTTTCACGCTCCTCGGTCTTACCGTGATTTTTTTTCATAACCATAAAAAAAAAATATAAATGACCAGCTTCTCAATTTATTTTCAAAAAATAATCAAACCGTCCCACTGAGGGGCGGTCCTTCCTTCACATCAAACCGCCCCCTCGTGGGGCGGTCTACTAATGTAACATGTGTGTGTGTGTGTGTGTATTTTATCTGAATGTTTTCATCTAAAAATCAGAAATGAAAAATGTTCAATCTTATTTATGTCCTCAATTTTTTTTATGATCTTAATATATTATCATCTAAAATGAAAAATAAAAAGTGTCCAATTTTATAACAAACAAAAATGTTCAATCTTACAACATGTATAAAACCCAACCCAAGTACCGAAAAAATATACTCTTCACAATTTTTTTTATTTTTAAGTCAGTTTGTGTCATCTTTCAGAAATCATTAAAAATAGTAAAAAAAATTTCAAAAATAGTAAAAATTGGTATTCTACAAGTTCATTATATAACCAATTTACCGAGCTACTTAGATCAAAAAATAGAAATGAAAATCTTAATTGGAAACTTCCACTCAAGTTTTGAAGCTCTTCCCTTTGTTTTTTTGGCAATTCTGAATTTTGAAATCTAACATCATGGCATTGACGCATGCGTATTTTCACAAGCTTTCTGAAAAGTCGTCATTTGCTGAAACCAGACACTCGAGCGCCGTTTTATGGTCGTTTGAAGTTGCATCGTTATTTTATATCACCTCTCTTGCTTTATTCATTGTCCTAACCTCGTAAACAGAGAGATGACTTAGATAAATATATGTACAACATGCAGGTGCTTTAGAAATGAGAGAAATGACATAAAAAAATTAATACAAATGCTTTATAACAAAAAGACACATATCTAATTTGTTAGAGCACTAATAAATATCCGTCTGGAAGAGTTGTAATATTAATTTATAATAAATCAAATTATATAGTATTGACTACTTTTTGGAGCTTAAATGAATTCATTTATTACCTAATAAAAATAGGAACTGGCTAATAATTGGCCGGTTTGGGCATTTTTTAAATTACCTAACTTTCGTGGGCATACTTGACAATTTATATTTATTGTTGGATATTAATAAAAATCACGGTGTAAGATTGAACATTTTTGTTTATTATAAAATTGAACACTTTTCATTTCCCATTTTAGATAAAAATATTAAGATCTTAAAACAAAAAAATTGAGGACATAAGTAAGATTGAACATTCTTGCTTACTATAAAATTGAATATTTTTCATTTCTCATTTTTAGATTAAAACATTCAAACCAAAAAAAAATCTTACTGTAGCAGACAGCCCCACGGGTGGAGGGGTTGGTGTGAAGGAAGGACCGCCTCTCAGTAGCGCGGTTTGGTTATTTTTAAAATTAAATTGGGAAGCTGATTATTTATATTAATATTTTTTATGGTTATGAAAAAAAATTACGGCAATGTTGCTTTTCTTTTTGCCAGTATTTTATTTGTATCTTTTCGAATTTGGATCTCGATATTGAGTCATTTCCTTTTTTTTTTAAGAAAAAAAATAAGAAAGTAGTGAAACATCTCACTTGTAATCACAAATTTATTAATGTAGTTTTTTTTTAAAATAAAAACTTTATATAAATTACCGTTCAATGTAACAAAAATAAAGGGTCCAATTTACTTGTCATTTTTTCATGTGTAATTTCTTGTCTTTTTTTATAAAAAATTATAAATGGTCCAATTTATTGATTAAGAATTTGTTCAATGTTAGCACTAAATATATTTGCTAAATTTTTATTTCTTTTCAATTTCAGCCTCACTATGGTAAATTTTATCAGAAAATTCCTTCAATTTCATTTTCATTTTCAATAATTTTCAATGTTGTCATTAAGTTTCATTTATCATTGATGCATAATTTATTTGTTTATGACGAATACAAATTATCCACATGTTTGCTTTCATTTACTTCGCGTTTGATGTGTGTTGTCACTATTTTATGCATTTTCTAGATATTTCAAAATTGAAGATTAAAAAATTTAGATTAAAAATTAAAGGCAAAAAATTGAAGGCATAATTTATTTGAAGGCATTTTCTAGATTTATTAACAATTAAAATTTTTTAATTTTTTTGACAAATATTAACGATGGGATATAAATCAGAATGCATCTTTTATTTTTAACAGTGACTAAGTGAGCTCTTTATTTATTTTTCTTTCTATGCTGTTTCTGCTTTGAATACTTGAGCTGAGCCATTGTTCTGATTTGGTTACTTTTTCCTTGTGAATTGATCAACTTATTAAGCAATTATTTCTTGGTGTTGTGAGTGAATTTTTTTTTTGGAGAAAAAAAAAAATTAAGAAAATTTTGTTAATTCTTTTTTTTATGCATTGTATATTTGTATTACTTGATTCATGAGGTATTGGCTCGTTCATTCATTTAAGTTTGTGTTGCCTTAACGTATAATCTAATTATCGGATTCAATTCTTAAATTTTTGTGTTAAAATTATTTCAATTGTTGATCAGTTAAAATCTATCAAGGCTTGCTCTAGTTTATTGAAATTTGATAATATTTGATATTTTTTGCTATTAATCCTTTTTAGCATTTGATCTATTATATATGATATGACACTTTTACTGTTGAATAGAAGTAACAAGATATATACAAAATTAGATAGAACTTATATTGTTCGGTATAGGACTATAGGTACCAAAACACCATTTAATCTTGTAAAAATTCTTAATAATTTATTTCTTTAAATTTTCTTACAAAATTTACTTAGCATGTTATGTATCATGAAGAAGATCTGAGGGCCCGGGGCAGAAGTATGAAGCACAAGAGAAAATATAATTTTTGAACTAAAATGAGTTCTAATATCATAAATCTAATGATAATATGTATTTTGTGATTATACTTGTTTAATTACATAGGTTAAATTGTAAAATTGGTAAGAGCTAAGATTATTTCTCCGAGTTGTGATGTCTTATCAATGCTTTATATCTTATTTTCAAAAAAAATATAAACAACGTGATAATTTAAATAATACTTACAGATTTTTTTCTCTGAACTCTGTATAATTTTGAGAGAAAAAGGTTGGAATCAATAACTTGATTAATTATGATTTAGAAATTAAATAAAAAAAGTCAATTGTTGTATGATTTTCTCTAATACCCAATATGAAAAAAAATCAATGTTATGCTTCATTTCTTAAATTTTATAATATTATATTATTTTCTATCTAATTTAAAAAAAATGTAGAAATAAATATTTTTAGCATAACAATGGAAATAACTCATATTTATAAGCATGTAAATGTGGCATGCCAAAAGCAACGGAAAGCATCTTTATATGTAAGAAACATGTGAATTTAAATATTAAAATATAGAACATATATACCGTATACGTGTCCAGTGATCATACCAAAAATACCGAAAAAAATCTATATAAATAAGAAACTTGTGAATTTATGGATAATATTGAAATAAAATAAAAAAGCAAACAACGTGCCCTCGCTTAAAATTATTTTTTTCTTAGTACATAACGAGCTTGTGAAAATAGCGAGCTGCTTTTTCAATCAAACACAGAATAACGATCTACTTTTTGTTATTTTGGAGCTAATTCAAACTTGTTTAGTTTTTTATATTTTGGAGCCATCCAAACACACTGTTTTCAAGCTAAGGGTTTACTAGTTTATTAGCCAGAAGCATAGACACAAATAGACAAAAATTCAACATATGCAGAAATTAAAGATTGAAATATAGATGAATTTTATGATAGACAAAAGTCTACATCAGTATTTTAAATAACGGGATGCAGTTGTTGGACGGATAGAGTACCGTAATAATCGAGAATAATCAAGAATAATTGTCCATAATCAGAAATAATCGGCCAATTAATCAGAAAATTTCGTAATAGTTTGATTACCGCCAAAGATTAATTTTTACAACACTGGTCTACATATGTCATATATAAATCTAGACTTAATTTTTAATATCCAGTCCCAATGTGGCTCAGCTCCTATTATTATTATGATATATTTATAAGTCTAAATTCAATTAAATTAAATATTTCTATATGTTTGTTAATGAATAATACTTCAAACTGTTAAGATATTCTTGATAATTCTTTCAAAAAAAAAAAATCTTTCAAATGCCTTTCAACATACTCCAACTATAATGTTTTTTTGTATAATATTTCTACGTCTCTATAATTTAGCTTCACATGTGTAATGAATCCAAACTTTTTTAAACTATTGCATTTACTCGATTTAGTCCTTAAAATAGTTTGGATTTATTGAATTTATAAAGTTAATTAATTTTTTGTACTCAAATCTTTTAATACTCGAATGAAAGTTTTTATAAATATTTAAATCTGAAAACTTCCCTTAAATTTTTATCTCAAAAATAAACTCAACCTTCCAATAAATTTGCTCTTGTTTAAAACACAATCAAATTAAACCCTCCAATTGTACAAATATAACTAGAGAGTTCGAAATGGATTAGATCGTCCATTTTGTATCCAATGATTTAAATCATGTTTAATTTTGATAAATATAATTAGTCATAATGGTTACACAAAAATGCACATATATAATTAGTAATAATTTGAATTGTTTGATCTGAAATAGGTGGTCTGAATTTGCCCAAAATTATCCAATTAAAGGAATTCATTCAATTCAATTGGATTAGATGGCATAATTATGAAACTAGGAAGGAATATATTTCATTAAAGATACTGTATTAATAAATTTATTTGACAATCACAAAACTTTAACAAGTATCCGTTGTAGTCTAGCTGGTTAGGATACTCGGCTCTCACCCGAGAGACCCGGGTTCGAGTCCCGGCAACGGAATTTTTTATTTATTCCTTATTTCTACCGTCATTTCTCTTTCGAAAAATTTATTATTGGAATTTTATAATGGTGTTTTATTTCGACGTCGGATTTTGCACCCCGGCATGACTCCTGACTTTGTGGGTTGTCTTGTTTAATACTTTATTTTTTCATCTTATTTTCTCATTATTTAGCTGTATTATAGACAAAGTTCAACTTCTAATTGATGATAGGTCAGAGTTCAAATGCACCATTATTTTTGTGCTCCAATATGCTCTACATCTTTTATCTCTGTTTTCAAAGTCCGAATAATCAATCTGAACCGCTTAACATAATCTTCATAATAAAATATGCTTGGAGACCAAATTTTGCAGAAAATTTGAAAAGTAGAAAAAACGTGATGTCTAAACATCCTCTAGACGTTATAGGCCACAACAGCCTGAATAGCGAAATCTAATTAGTGAAACAACGTTAAAAAAAATCTAGCCGTTATAAACCAGAACGTCCAGGTACAACATTCTATTTTTTTTTCTCTCAACAACTGGTAAAAAAAAAAAAAGGTATGGCCGTTATAGACCAGAACGTCTAGGTACAACATTCCAGTTTTTTCTCTCAACAACAGTAAAAAAACAAAAAAACAAAAAAGTCTGACTGTTATAGACCAGAACATCCAAGTATCATTTTTTTTCTCACATTATTTCATTAATTAGCAGTAATCTAATTTTGCTAATCAAACCATTGTACGTTGTAGACCATCACGTTTTTTCTACTTTTCAAATTCCCAGCAAAACCTTCCTCATCGCCGATTTTTATTTTTATTTTTCTATTAATAAAAATTTCGAGCCCAGGAAACAATAAAGGTTTTGCAACCGAATTCTCATTTTTTGCTCAATTTGTCCCACAGAGCCTACTGAATGAAAATCATCTCTCTTTGCCCTTGTAAAAAGGGCCAATGCTGAATATCTTCAAACACAAGAGATATGCTTGAGTGAAAAGGAGTGGAAATAAGCATGGATCTTAGAAAATATCTCTTAGTGTAGTTGAACACTTTTATACATTGTTATCTTACCATATATTACGTAACATTTATTAATTTCTTTAACAGACTGTTCCACATAGTTTTTACGGGAACAAATGAATTTGAATTCATTAATAGCTGATTTTTTAGTGAATTTTTTTTCTGTAATCCTAGAAAATATCTCAATTATAGTTGAACAGTGATAATTATATATTTTATTTAAAGGAATTGCAGCTAATAGATATATATATATATATATATTTTTTAATATTTGACAGCAAAACTTACTGGCAGTTCAGTATGAGCTAGTGGTTTAGAAAATGAAAATACATTCCAAAAGATCAGTGTGAATTTATTTTAATTTAAAAATGTACTATGATTACCAATGCTATCTAAAAGGATAATACATATGTATGTACCCCCCTTCTTTGAATAAGAAAATTTTATTTTAGTTCCTTTTTTTATGTCTGATGCATTGATCTAAAAAAAAAATTCAGATCCTTGAAGAACACTGCATAAAACAGGGACAGAACTCTTGGATGGAATGCTAAAGAGAAAAGTTCATGAAAGCTCCATCAATCTCTTGGGGGTGGCATAGAAACCATGCCGCGCTAATATGTTACGGGTGAGATGAGTTTGGGTCCGATGCCCATCGCTATCGGACTCAAACCGAGTTCGATGGGTTTCATAGCCGTCCAATCCGCTTTAAGATATGTGCGCAGTGCTTAAATATACGTGTGTGATCGCTTTAATATCCGTGCATGCAAATTTTAAAGTAGATCGAACGGTAATAGAACACATCGGATGCAAATTAGAGTCCGATGGGCATCGGATCCAAATTTAAGTAGTTACGGGCGGTACTGTTGTAGACATAAAGGCGCTTATGGACTTGAATGTTCCGGGATTGGACGAGGAATAAATCGCATTGCCAAAGTGTGTCGTGGAATAGAAAAGTTCGGATTCAGAGTTTAGGGTTTAGGGTTTAGGATATTATATATGCTCTAGTATTGTAAATCAATGCTATGAATGAGAATTACAAAATTTACTAGACGCTTATTTCTATTACAAAATTTACTAGACGCTTATTGTAAATCAATGCTCTAGAGTTTAGGGTTTAGGCGCTTATTTCTTCTACTCTCTCTTTATCTTTTATCTTAATTTACTAGACGTACCAGAAGCAAAATTCCAGAAATTTTGGAAAATTTCTGAAATATATGAAAACAATCCTAAGCTATTACATTGTACACGTTTTTTTTTTTTGGAAAAATTGGTTATTTGCTACTCCAAAATCTTCAAATTTGAAAAATACCATTACGAAACTAAAAATCTGAAAAATGCCACTCTAAACTTAGTTAATTCTTAAATTTGCCACAAATACACAATTTTATACTTTTTTTTATTAAAAATTAACTGAAAAATACAGTTTTGAGATATGTATAATGAGAAGTTTGAAGGGTATATAAGGAAATACAGAAATATGTATCTCAAAATTGTATTTTTCAGTTAATTTTTAATAAAAATAAGTATAAAAATTGTGTATTTGTAGTAAATTTAAGAATTAACCAAGTTTAAAGTGGCATTTTTCAGATTTATAGTTTTGTGATGGCATTTTTCAAATTTGAAGGTTTTGGAGTGGCAAATAATTAATTTCTCCTTTTTTTTATGAGAATTGAAGGATTAAAATGTTAGAAGCTATTGAAAGGTTTCAACATTAATTTTTGTCTTTTGATTTCCTTATTGGGTTGGTACAGGATCTAATAGCCATATTATGGTTGTTTTTTAGCAGTAAAATTAGGTAAAAACAAGTAAATGTAAACGAATAAATAAATAAATATTCTTAATGAAAAACATAAAAGAACAGATCTGGTAGGCCCTCTCAATTTTCTTCTGTTTAAAAAAATATATGAAAAAGCAAAAGCATAGAGGAGAAATATATTAGTTTTGTTCTGTCATTGGAAGCACTTCCTCCAGTCCGAAATTATTTTGGGCCAAATGGACCCACCCGGCCTTGTTGAGAAAACTGAAACTGCAAGAGAAGTGAAATAACACTTTGTTCTTGGAAACATTTGTCAATTAAACCTCAGTTCATGATAAAAAAATTTCAATGTTGGCAAATTTTAACTATCTTTAAATATCAGAGGAGAGATCTACTTACATCATTTTTTTGTGACACCGAATTACACTTTATATTTTTAAAATTCAAACAGTTGACCCAAATCGTTCAACATGTTGGATATATTAAAATGTACTTGCAGATCAAATTTTACATTTTTTTCGAATTTTTTTACTATTTATTAAGATAGGTACAAAAATTTAATGGTCTGATAAACAACGATTTTGTAAAATACTTATAAATAGTAAAAAAATTCAAAAAAAATGTAAAATTTGGTCTCTAAGCACATTTTAATATGGAGATCATGTTGAATGGTTTCAATTGACTGTTTGGACTTTGAAAATTTTAAAAATGAATAGTATAATTTGGTATGACCAAAAAATAATTAAGTGGATCCCTCCTCAAATATAATTCCAGCTGTTGTATCTTTACATAATGTACTTAATGTAGTAATCATTTTATTTTCATAATTGCTTGATTTTTTTTTTCCAAGTTTTGCATTGAATATGCATTCAAAATTTGAACCAATTCAGTAATTGGCATTACGCATCACAAGTGACAGATAAGGAATAAAGCCTGATTTTGCTTAAATGAACTTTCATTCATTTAAACTATGTATTAAAAACTAAATAATTTATCATTTAATAGCATTAATGGAGAAAAAAAATCAATAAACTATCATCAACTTAATGATATTGAGAAAATTTAAGGTATATTATCATTGTAAGTTTAATGCAAACAATTTATTAATTTTAGCATGATCGTTGTAAATTTGTTATTGTTGTGATAGGTGGTATTGTTATTTTTATTTTGTTAATTACAAGTTTATTGTCAAAATTATTCATGATAATTTGCATCTAGTATGTTCTTTGTTACTACAATAAGTATGTGCTCATAATTTGCATTGTTATGCTCAGTAACAGTAAACTGAATTTTTTTTTGCATTGTTATCCTCAATATTTTAATATTTTTAAATGGTACATAAGGCAAATTTACCACCTATCATATTTGACTTTCACTATAGAATTAAAAGGTACACAGTAACATAAAGCAAACACAACTAATTATTTCTGCTTCCATTATGTACCACATAATTATGTGAACAAATTAAATCAAATCAATTCCTTTGTTTGTGCCCGTGTTAAAGGAAAAATCATTAAACAGGGTTCATGTGACTAAAACTTTTTAGTACAACTAAAGTCTAATTAATTTGTACTAATGAGTAGAACGTAACTGGGATATTATTAAGCTCACCGAGATTTTTGGTAAGCTTAAATCTAAAATATATTAAATTGACTTCGAACGATGAATCAAAATCGTTGAAGTCGATATACGTCACAAGTAATGTGTTTACATACATAATTTATAAATATAATCAATTTAGAACTATCAAAATAATATATTTAATTATTTATCATATTTTTACTATTTGATTTATACTAAATTAATTTAAAAAAATATGAAATTTTACATGTAAATACATTACGATATAGATTAATTATTACCATTTGGATAAAAAGTCAATCCAATAGATTTTGAGTTAAACTCATCAAAATGTTTGGTGAGCTAAATAACACCCTAACAAATATTTATATAACCTAAGATACCTCAAATGTTGAGTTTGAATCTGATCGATTTGTTATATAACCACGAATCTTAAAGAGATACTGTGAATTACATGTTTGGATCAGATTGATCCGAATTTTAATCGGATGGTTCAGATTTAAATTCAAATGATGAGGTAACGCAGAGGATCCCCTCTAGCATGAAAATAAAAGGTAGTAATAATTTCAGAGCTCAAAATTTGCAAGCTCGTCGGTACTCGAAATTAATTTCGCAAAGGTACGTTCCTTGCTATAGTTTTTTATTTCAATATTCACCTTAAATTCATGAGTTTCTTATTTCTATATATTCTTTTAGTTACATTTGGTATGATCATTGGACACATAGAGTTTTTATATTTTAATATTTAAATTCATATATTTCTTACTTCTAAAGATATTTTTTGTTGCTTTTGGCATGACTCATTTACATGCTTATAAGAATGAGTAATTTCTATTGTTATGCTAGAAATATTCATTTCACAACTGTTCTAAAACTATAGGTATAACATTGAAAACAATTCATCTTAGATATCAGAAAAAAATCAAATAATATTTCTTGTTTCTAATAAAATAATATTTCTTTATAAGACAACACCAATTAGTAATGTAATTAATTTCAACCCAATACAATTAAGAATTAAATTTGATTTTCAAATTATATGTTAAGGCAACAAATCTTGTCGGAAAATTTTACAATCTACTCTTGTTTCAAAAACCATCAAATGAAATATCCCTTTTCTAAAATTATTAACAAAATGTTCTTGTGGGTCCAATATTTCTCTCCCTCCCCTCTTCCTCCTCCTCCCTTTCATTTATTTCCTTTCCTCTGTTGTTTGTTGATTTATTTTTTATATTTTAGATCCTTATCTTCCAATCCCAAACGATTATCAAATTGAGGGTCTATATCACTGTTGAAAGTTCTATTTTTCGTGTTATGATTTGATTGTACATGTATACAACTTGAGACATATATACCTCACCATTTTTTGACCAGGTACCCTTTACTATTTGATATCAAGTGGTATTAGTATCTTTTTTAGTTGTAATACTAATCAGTTGTTATTAATTTGTCAGGTCTGTCTAATAATTTGGGTTTTAAAGTTCTATTGGTTAGGACCCGATATCGAAGTATAATGAAACATCGATCTTTCATCACTTGTAACAAATTAAATAGTTCTTACAGTTATTATTAGATTTCTTTTTTTTTTTTCTTTTTTTTTTGCTCTTTGTGATTTTCTTCAATCAAATAAAACAATAATGTAGTGTAATAGGGGTCGTGCTTGTGGTAGGAGATTAGTGTATACTTATGTGGGTAAAAAGAAGAGATCATAAAAAAAAGAGTACTTCTAATTGAACCTAATGTTAATTACTTGGAAATTAAGCTCTTCTACATAACCAATCTTGTCAAACTTATATTAATTAACGAGTCAATTTCTCATTAATCAATCAAAACAATACATCCTAAAAAATAATTAACATAAATTTAATCACAATACAAAGGGAAAAAAAAGGTTGACTAAATTAATCAAATTACAAGCAAAAATGAACCAAATAATTATGCAAAGTGAGATGATTGGAGAGAGTGAGATGATGAGCATAGATAAAATCACTCTCATGACGGTTGCAAGGAGAAGAAGGGGAGTGAGAAAGAGAGCTGAGTTCATAAAAAGACAAGCGAAAAGAGAAGAGGGAAATAGAACTAATGAAACAAAAGAATAAATTGCTAGTGAAAAAAGAGATGGACTCAAACGATTTTATAATTCAATCCGATCATGACTGACTTTTAGGCCACTAATGATCAGATATGTTCAATTAAAACTAGATTAAAGATTAAATTTTTTGTATGTTTTTATGTATATAATTTTTTCTTATTTCGGGATTAGGAGATTTTGATTTTTTTTTAATATTTCAAGTTTAATATCTCTTTAACTCTGATCAACCAGTTGTCAAATAACAAAAAAAAAAAAAAAAATTCAAAGTGCCAAATTTTAAAATTTTGATTAATAATTAAGTTTAAAAAATTTCATCTACATATATGTGAATTATCTAATCTAACATGAATACATAAAAACTAGTAACATATCATCCCATTCTATTTTGACAGAGGTCTTAGAAAAACATTAATTAATTAGTCGATCGAACGAACCAACCGTAGATGAGATTCCACAGTGACATTGTTGCGACCTTTAAATTAACTAGGCCCCTATATAGAACCAAAACACAAGCAAATGGTCGGGTCACCTTTCTGAAATAGCGACACATTAACATACAAACAAATAATGGATATACATAGTATACTTAATACCAGGGGCGGACCAAGAATTTTTATCAAGAGGAGGCAAAAAAAACATCGAATCGGGTTCAAATTTATTAACTAATTAAGTACTTAATAAAAAATAATACTTTAGTTTATACTTTTCAATGCTCTGACTTATAATTTCTGATATTTTAATCTATAATTCTAATTATTAATCACAATTGAAGAAATTTATTTTAATTTTAATCCTAAATTTAATCCGAACTATAAATTAAACATCCAGCGAAGGACAAAAATTTTCCAGAGAGATGCAGAGTCGATCGAAACATTCCGAACTCAAATAAGTGCATGCATTTACAATCAGTTAGATAGAGCCAGATTTTCAAATAAGAAGGTGAAATATGAATGGGATCAATTCATATAAATTAAAATTTTTATGCTCAAATTAATAATGAGAATCAATTTTACAGTATATTTTACTTAATTTGTCAGATACCAGATCCAAACTTGCTTACAATTTGGGCTCACAACTGATAACACAAATAACTGCCACAGAAGAACCAAAGTGAAATCTTTTCATCCATGACTCTCAAATTCTCAAATTTGATTCCATGGGACAATATTGTTCTATCCATAACAATTTTATGTGAATATAAAATATATTGTTCAGATCCAGATAACCCAAAACCCCAACTTGTGAGCTACAGTGCAAACAAAGTGCAAACTCCACTGATTGAGAAATTTGAGAGAGAGAGAGAGGCATTGAAGCAGCAGGGATACAAACAAAGTACAGTGGTGCAATCAGAGGCACCCCATATCTTGGCAACGGTGCAATTCCTCCTCCTACATATCTCCCCCACGTGCTCTGTCACGTGATCTGATCCATATATTCCCATGCCATTTCCTCTTCCTCATGCTCCTTAATTAGTTTGTTTCCTCTTGTTTTTGTCCATGTATATTCATGCATATACACACACACACAATATGTATGTATGTATCTATGTGTAGCTTTTTAATTTGATTGCAAGAGAGAAGAGAAGAGAAGAAGAAGAAGAAGAAGAACTACTATAATTGTTTCAAGGTACCTCATGATCAATTCATCTTTCTACTTAATTTTTATGAATCAATTTAGTTGGTTATTAGGGAAAGGAATCAATTGGGTTCATTGTTAATTTAACAAGAGAAATTCATGTTCTAGTTAAACTAAACTTCACTATATATGATTATTAATGGTTGGAAACATGAAATCAATTGCCACATATGTTGAATTTTATGTTATAGTTAAACTTCATAAAATATCCAAATTATATGAAAAAGGGAGAGACAACAGAGGTGGGGGGGGGGGGGGGGGGGGGGGGGGGGGCGGATTCAAAGGGAAGGGATGATTTGTCATGCTCTGAATAATTACATAATCTAGAATGTGATGTGATGTTTGTTTCCTCTTTTGGAATTTGGATTAGTTATATATAATTAATTAGTAAAACCAGACTATATATATGAGGGACCCATATATATATAACTTACCACAGTAGCCATGCAAAATATATATAATTTAACATTAAAGCATTTTATTTATTTATTTTGACCTTCCATGACAGATATTTGATGTTGGTTAAACTTCATAAATAACATGAGAAGATATTAATTATTTGGTAATAATGGTAGGGCTAATTAATGTAAATGGTTGTTTATTTTATATATTTGGGGGGGGGGGGGGGGGGGGGGGGGGTGGATATATTCAAAGGGGTGATGGGTCAAGGCTATGAATAGTTACAATCTAGAGTGTGATGTGATGTCAGTTTCCTCTTTTAGAATTTGGATTATTTATATATTTGTTTGTTAATGTTAAATTAACTTTTATTTTTTTTGAGGAAAAAGTTAAATTAACTTGGATAGTTGCAAAGTGTCAATGTCACTAATTAAGCAACTGATTTGGATAAGTATGTCAAAAGAAATCCAATGGAAATAAAATTTGGGTTTTTTTTTTTGGGCCACATATCTAAATTTGTAATAGTGACATACCCCATGTGACCAGCTAGATTCTACATTGTAGCTCCATTTTTCAAGCATCTTTTTTGTGCATTTGTCAAGAGCTAATTGATTCTTTGTTTGTGTGGATCAGAAATTCACAACATCCATCCAATAAAATCTGGATTTTAGATGGGGCAATTTCATATATATCCTATACAAATTTCAAAATTACATAGTTATCCTTTTAGATTTCAAAATTCACTTGGAGATCGGACTCTGCTGCTTTTCTCTAAGAAAAGCAGGATCTTGCTTTTCAGGTCCCAACCGTTCAAATTCGTTGAAATTTGTGCATAAAAAAGTTTCTTTATTGAGATACGAATATAAAATTTTGAATAGTTGGGATAGGAAAAACAGAACACTGTTTTTCTTAGAAAAAAACAGTAGAGTCGAATCCTTCACTTGAAGTGGCCCTGCCACTGTGTGGATAAGAAATGTAGCATCCATTATATATGAAATCTGAATTTTAGATATTTTTAATGTATACATGAGGACACACAAAATAATGAGAAAAGGGACAGTTTGATGGGTATTGAATCAAATTTAGATCGATGGTCGGTTGGAAATGTTCTATCTGTTTCAAGATTCGTACGGTTCATTTACATTCACAGGCGAATTTTAAAATAAATCGTCAGTATGAATCTTAAAGCAAATGAATGGTTTAAGTTTTAACTGAATATTTCATCAAATTTGATTAAATGCTCATCGAATTGCCCTCAGTTCCAATAATAATATCTTGTCCAGGAAAAAAAAGATGAAAAAAAATATAATACTAGCATTCTATCTAAAATCGCAATTAACATTTTGTAAAATCGCCTTTAATATAATACATATATTTTTTTTTAATGAGTTAAATTTCCGTAATTAGAGCAGAATGGCAATAATGAAATAATATTGCAAATTTCAGGTCGTTAGCAGAGGAGAAACATATGGAAGACAACATAGGACCATCCAAACCCGCGTCACAGCCGATCCCAACATTGCCTCGAGATTCGCGCGGATCACTCGAAGTCTTCAATCCCGCCACCTTCACTCCTAAACCTCATCCCAAACCTTCCTCCCCCTTCGCCACGTGGCAATCATCCAAACCTTCCGACCCCACCCTTCCATCCTGGCCCGCTATTTCCCAGACCATCTCTCTCGGAGCCGACACCTCCGCCCCCGCCCCTGCTCCCGCCTCCGCCTCCTCCGACGATGTCGGCGTGGCGGCAAAGCGGGCGGCGGAGTGGGGTCTTGTGCTCCGTACGGACGAAGAAACGGGGAGGTTGCAACGGGTCGAAGCGCGGCGGTCGTCTGGTGGCATTGACCGGTCGAACCGGTCGTCGAGCGATGACGAAGAAGGGATAAGAAGAGGGAACCTGCCAAGGGTTTCTGAGGAACTGAGAGAGGCCTTGTCGGCATTTCAACAAACATTTGTGGTGTCTGATGCGACTAAACCTGATTACCCCATTCTCTATGCCAGTGCTGGGTTCTTTAACATGACTGGGTATACATCCAAGGAAGTTGTCGGGCGAAACTGGTACGCTGATCTTGCACTTTGTACCAGTTCGTTTTGTGGCCAATGTAGGGGTGTCAACAGGTACGAAACGGGTTAGGTGGAAGTATTTTTATACCTTTACCCGTTACATTAGCGAAAAAAAACTTTACCCTTATCCATACCTGATAAGTTAACAAAAAAAGACCACCTTATCCATGCTCATCTTATCGAATACGGTACGGGCCGGATAAACAGATAAAAAGGTGCCATTGAAAGATATATATGGGCCATGAATAAAAACTATATCATATCATGTGTCATCCCCATATAAACATATATCTATATATAAAAAATTTATTTTTAATAATTACCATATAGGGTAACAGGTACAAAATAGTCTTATCTGTACCCTTACCTGTTATGTTAATGAAAAAAACTTCACCCTTACTTGTATTCGATAAGCTAACGGAAAAAAAAATTACCCGTGCCCATCTTATGGAATATGATACATGTCGGGTAAATGGATAAAAGGGTACCCTTGACACCCCTAGGCCAATGACACAGTTAGGCCAGTGCCTAATTGTATCATGGTATGGCTAATTCAGCTTGTGCAATTACTGTCCCAATATGGGATAGTTAGATTGGTGGATGCTGGTATTGTATTTTTCTGTGTGTTGGTACCATTAGTCCATTACTGTATGTGTCAAACCAGTATGTATCAGCAGCAATGCATCTAACAGTCGAGTTGGATAACACCAGCATGTTTATAAGTTTATAAATATTGAGACAGACTTTTACCAGTACTAATGTACCGGTTTGGTAAGTTCATCTTGGTAAGCATGACACTGGTTCAGTGGTTAGATGTGCTCATACCAAAGAGCATAATAAGGTTTTGTTTTAAAATGGTCACTGTGTTATTTTATCTGAATTTTACATTTTTTTTTTTCTTCTGTTACAGCCGATTCCTACAAGGCGCTGGTACTGATATGGAAGAGATAGCAAAGATAAGAGAGGCGCTTGCATCTGGGACAAGTTATTGTGGACGCATATTAAATTACAAGAAAGACGGAACCTCCTTTTGGAATCTTTTGACCGTTGCACCTATCAAGGATGAACAAGGCAATACTCTCAAATTTATCGGGTGAGTTTTTAAATATTGTGTTGGACATGGAATAAGAATTTGCTTTAAATCCAACAAAAGCCTAAAGTTACAGTCATTTGTTTGTTCAGTGTCTATCTACCTTACGAGGCTGTGTAACAACTTGCTTAAAAAAATGTATTTATGCAGCCATTACTCTACAAAGTTGATATTTGATTATTGGTATTGAAATTTTCATATATATTGATTTTTTTGAAGGATGCAAGTAGAGGTCAGCAAACATACAGAAGGGAGTAAAGATACAATGCTACGGCCAAATGGGTTACCCGAATCGCTGATTCGGTATGATGGTATGATACACCGGAATCTCATGCTGCTCTCAAACTGAGTTTACTCTTTCCCTTTTAATTCATGCAAAATATTTTGTTATTTTTTTTTTAATTTTCCCAGAAAGGCAAAAGGATAAGGCACGTAGTTCACTTTCAGAGCTTATGGTAGCCGTGAAACAGCCTCGCTCAATTTCTCTGTCCGATTCAGTAAACCTTCCGTTTCGAAGAAGATCAGAAGGCAGTGGAGAATTTTCTACTGGTAGGAGAAATTCCGAAACTGGTCCTCCTAGTAGGCGAAATTCAGGTGGAGGTGTAAGAAGCTCGTTACAAAAGATCAGTGAGGTGCCAGAAAAAGTGGTTAAAAAGCCTCGAAAATCTGGCATGCTATCCTTTATGGGGTACTTCCTTGAAATTTAGATCGCTTTTATCTTACTTGCCGGAACTGGTAAAATGTTTCATAAATGATTAGGTAATATTCGGGAAGGCCCATAGAAGACAGGTCTCATCTCACTAGTACCCTAAAAACATATTTATTAGAGCATTGACAGTAAACCACCACCACCCACCAACGCCCCCCCCCCCCCCCCCCCCCCCCCCCCCACAACCCAACCCACAAAATCCCACAAAAAAAAATACACTAGTGATCTCATATTAAGCTAAATTGGAGTACATATGAATTTTTTTTTTTAGTAAATTTAAGGTTAAATCACAAGTTTTATCTGTTTGGCATTACTATGGTCAAATGTCTGGTGCAATAAGTGAAAAGTTTCCGAGTTACTCCCAATGTCTTTTGCATATATCCAACTACACCCTTCTGTTAGAGTGGTGTAATCGAAGATCTGTACTTTTTACACCATTTCAAATTTTCTCCCATCAAAGTTGTTCTATTACACTATAAACAAGAAGATTTCTTTGGGTTAATATTGGAAATGGTCACTTTTTTTACTCAGTGTTAACAACTCTGTTGTTTACATCCTTTTCATTCAGTTTAACCTTAGTGATAACACCGAATTTTTTATTCATAGCCAAAAAAAAAGAATTAAACAAATACCATCAATTTCAGACAATTTGTTTTGTACCACAACCACTCAGTTAATCAAAAGAAAATGCCAGTATAAAATGAAATTGTCTGACATCAATGGCATGGGTGAAATTTTGATATTCTTTTATGCTACCGATAAAAAAATCAGGTGATAACAACTGGCTATTGTTTGCAAATAGCCAAAGTGTATATGGCTGCCTTTGCGCATTAAAATGTTGCTCAATTGTGAAAAAGAAAGATCCTTGCTTTTGCCTGATTTCTTTACATTCTTTTTTGCTAGTTTGCTTGGTCGAGGCCAAGGAAATACGGCTCGGCAAGAGATTGAGGCTGCAATGGAAGATAAACCCAACCTGGATCCATTAAATCCAATAGTGGAGAATGATGATGAAAGGCTAGAGAGCTTTGATGATGAGTCAAGAAAGAAGGAAATGAGAAGAGGAATTGATCTTGCTACCACTCTTGAAAGAATTGAAAAGAATTTTGTCATTACTGACCCTAGACTTCCAGATAATCCCATTGTAAGATCTCTTTTTGTTTTGTTATTTGAATCAAATAACAAATAAAGCACTGTATTGTACTTGGTAACTTGCAGCTAACACCCATATAATTAAGGTATTTCCTATAGCATCCAAAACCAACTTTACTAAGCTTATCCCATTTTTAATATTCTTTTGTTTTCTTTTCGGAAGTACACACTGAGCTAAAATTAAGCAAAACAAATTTAAATATTGCTTGCTAGTTAAAATGAACTTCTTTTGCTATAGTTTGATTAAGCTAATGTGAATTGCTAGTTACATGTTCAAGTAATGGTCTAGCAACAATTAACTTGAAAATAGTATATATAATTTAAAGTTTTCTTTGTTTGTTTCATATAGTTCTTGCTTCTACGCATGCACTCACACACAGAGGAAAAGTCCAGTAAATTCTGTTCATGTTACATGGATACAATTACTGATTAAATGATGTCATTTTTATTTATTTTGTTCAGATATTTGCATCTGATAGTTTCCTGGAATTAACTGAGTACAGCAGGGAAGAGATATTGGGCAGGAATTGCAGGTACAAAAAAATAAAATAAAAATAAAACAAAAATATGGAATTGAGCACACATTTCGTTTCAGTTTCTCTCTTGTTCTTATAAATCTATTCATTTGTTTGTGCATGAATTATTATAGATTTCTCCAAGGGCCAGAAACAAATCCTGATACAGTAAAAAAGATAAGAGATGCCATAGACAACCAAAGGGATGTCACTGTTCAACTCATAAATTACACTAAAAGCGGTATGCTAACTTGTTTTTCTATTGTAACAAGACGAACTAAAAACATCAAAAACCTAATTAAAATAAATAAATAATATGTCCATTTTGATTTTTCAGGTAAAAAATTCTGGAACCTTTTCCATTTGCAACCGATGCGTGACCAGAAGGTACCTGTTTCAGTAAAAGACAACAGTTCTGCTGTTATTTGCTTTAGCCTTTTTTTCCTTAATTTTTTGTGCTCTTATGTAATTTTATATTTTATCAGGGAGAAGTACAATACTTTATTGGGGTGCAATTGGACGGAACGGAGCATGTAGAGCCGCTGCACAACTGTATTCCGGAGGATACCGCTAAAGAAGGCTTCAAGCTGGTATGGTGCCTTTTTCTTTTGTTGACTGGTTCACTATTAAATCAGCATGATGTTAAATAAATTAACCTCTTTTTAGGGGCATGTTGCTTTTCTGCAGGCTAAACTCAAAATCTTAGAAAAAAGATACCAAGTATAGCTACATCATACAGTATATTACCCAACCCAACAAGTGTGCATAACCTATTTCTCGTTTTGATTGACAAAATCAATTTAGGTAAAAGAAACGGCAGAGAATGTGAACATAGCAGTGAAAGAACTTCCAGATGCTAACATGGTAAGATGTCAGATAGTGAATATTCCCTATTTGTTATTTAAACTTATTACAATGTGAATTTAGTTGTAATTT
This sequence comes from Carex arenaria, assembly GCA_964058825.1. Classification (NCBI taxonomy): domain Eukaryota; kingdom Viridiplantae; phylum Streptophyta; class Magnoliopsida; order Poales; family Cyperaceae; genus Carex; species Carex arenaria. Next base: position 30,045 of record CAXKVW010001282.1, on the reverse strand, counting down.
ATGGTTTTTTAAAAAATATTTAGACACCAGAGGATTTGTGGGCTAATCACTCGAAGACTGTGCTGCCAAAACCTCATAAGAAGAGCAACTCTTCATGGAGAGCTATTGAGAAAGTATATGATTTTTATTTGAGTTCAGTTGCACTTTGGCTCCATAAGATTTAAAAATTTGCAGGACTTGACAGACAGCATATTTTGAAATTTTTTGTTTGGAACATACTGTATACCCTTCAAGGTTCAGTCTAGGTAAAATTGGAAATTGCTGCAATTTCTTACAGATTCTTGAGAGGGGAGAACAAATCAGCTTGAAGCATTTCAGACCTGTTAAACCATTGGGAGCTGGTGACACTGGAAGGTAATAAAGCCTTGCACCTTCTATACTATAATTTAGAAAAGAAAATTCCCATACATTTACATCTATTATCAGGTGCTGTAAGGTTTTTTTGAATATTTAGATGCAATTGGGGTTCAAATGTTTTTTTTTTTTTATATATTGTGTTTGCTTGTGTTTTTTCATGTTTGAAACAGTGTGCACTTAGTGGAATTGACGGAAACTGGAGAATTCTTTGCAATGAAAGCCATGGATAAAAATGTCATGCTTAATCGCAACAAGGTCTCTGTCTCTCTCCTGTCTGTTTATCCTGGGTAAAGATTTTAACAGAGCAGTTTTGGCTTATGCAGCACACGAACAATATGCAGTGCTGTTTTGATTCTATAGTCTGTGTGCTGCATGAAGCCAAAACTACTCTGTTAAAATCTGTACAAAATTAATTAGCATATATCTGTATATTTACATCTCTTGCGCTATATACAATAAATGCTCGTATATCTCTTTAACAGGTTCATAGAGCAACAGCTGAGAGACAAATTCTCGACTTGTTAGATCATCCTTTTCTCCCCACTCTATATGCATCTTTTCAGGTGAGAAACAAAAATTTCTTGGACTTCCTTTCGACTTTTCAGTAAAACTAACAGTGACATCTTTGATATTATTTTTTTAGACAAAGACGCACATATGTCTAATAACAGATTACTATCCCGGTGGAGAGCTATTTATGTTATTAGACCGGCAACCGCAAAAGGTCCTAAGAGAAGATGCTGTTAGGTTAGCACCTATTTAAATCAATGTATTGTGTTGAGTTATAAATAAAATAAAAAATCATCATTTCATCCTTTTCTGACCATTTTTCTCTGTCTTGGGTAGATTTTTTGCTGCTGAAGTGGTTGTAGCACTTGAGTACCTCCATTGTCAAGGTACGGATTAATTGCTAAATATGTATTTTTTTTTTTAGATATTTCTTTCCAAGGAATATTAATTCACATCATAATATGAAATATTTATTTCTCACTGCAGGTATAATATACCGTGACCTCAAGCCAGAAAATATACTGCTACACAGAGATGGCCACATCTCTCTTACCGATTTTGACCTTTCTTGCCTGACTTCATGTAGACCTCAGGTATTTCATGGTCTTCTTTGCAAAGTTACCTTTAATTTCTTTAAGCAAACCCTGAGCAACTTGTCTTTTTTTTGTAAGGTTAGTGGCCTGATGCCTACTAACGATTGTAATAATAACCGGAAAAAGTATTTGCAATGCTTAAATAAAATAAAAAATATATTCCAGAAAATAAGCTTATATTCTTCTCTATAATAGTATTAACCCTCTCTATTCTACTATACGCTAGAATAAAAATCTCTATTTCCTACATCCTTTTTATTCCCCTTAATTATTCCTCCCAAAACCTGAAAAATATTACCTTATTCTCGTATTCTTTCCAATTAACTTTCTTTATTCCCTCTATAATTCTTGAGCAACCAGTCTTTATTTTTACTAATGTCTATTTACTGTTTCTTTTTATAGCTCTTGCTTCCGGAAATGGAAGAGAGGAAAAAAAGCAAAACGAAGAGGGTACCTCCAATTTATTTTGCCGAACCAATGAGAGCCTCAAACTCCTTTGTCGGTACCGAAGAGTACATTGCACCGGTACATTGTTTTTCTTATCTTTTTTTTTTTCTTTTGAAAGTGCAATTGTAAATTCCCAAAATCCTTTTACTCTCTCTCTACCGCTGCTTGGGGTTACTATTTAGTATTTACAAAAAATTCTCTCTTTCTACAACTTTGCATATTATTTTTTCAGGAGATCATCACGGGAGCTGGACATACTAGTGCAGTTGACTGGTGGGCCCTTGGTAAATATTTTTTGCTTATTTTATAAATGTGAACTTTGTATCTCGTGGTTCTCTATGTATATCATATAAGATTAAATCTTCTCCTCACATGATTAGGGGGGTTTATTCTAAAATTTCCTAGCTTAAAATTTTCAGAAAATCCCAATTTTCATTTGATTTGAGAACAAACTATAAAGGAGTGTCTGAAATAGTGGATACCTTTATCTATTAATAATCCTAAATTCTTCAATAAATTTTTTGTATTTTGCATAAAATGTGTTATTGTCTCTAACATCATCTAATAATTCTTTCTTTGACAAATATACTCTTTTTTAACAGGAATACTGTTGTATGAAATGTTATATGGGTACACACCTTTCAGAGGAAAAACTCGACAAAAGACATTTGCAAATATTCTACAAAAGGATCTTAAATTTCCAGCTAGTATCCCGGTAAAAAAAATAATGTTCCTTTTGATCTTTATTTCTTGTAAAATAAAGGGTTACATCGACTGATTATTTTGTTGTTTTATATTATTATTAGGTGAGCTTCCCGGCAAGACAGTTGATGTATCGATTACTGCATCGGGACCCGCTAAACAGACTTGGCTCATGTGAAGGAGCAAATGAAATTAAACAACATCCATTTTTTAGAGGCGTGAATTGGGCTCTTGTTCGATGCATGGTCAGCTTAATTTCCTAATTTACCCTTGGTTCACATATCATATCAAATTCATATCAACATGGAATCATAACCAAAGTCTCAATCCTCTCATGTTGATATTCATTTAAGTGGTCCAATTGCATGCTTTATTCATATTTCTCAATAAATGTCAGGGTGCTAGTTGAAAATATGGGACATGTTGGTTTTTGTGTGCAAAAGAATTGAATTTGCAGTATTTTCATTTGATATCAATTTTGATTATCTTCCTGTATTTCAAATGTATTCTTTTTAAGTAAACCTCCTTTGACAAATGTAAATCATAGGCACCACCAAAAATGGATGCACCGCTATTTGATGAAGAAATTTCAAAAGAGACTAAAGCACCAGAGGCTGATATACAAGTCGATGTGTTCTAAGTTTAACAGGTAAGTTTTATTTATTTATTTTTGGATTATTCGATACTTTGAAACTGTTATCACATTAAATGTGATTGTGTTTCATTTTTTTCAGATTGGTAATCTGCACTTCTAGATACGTGCTCTGTTTCAAGTGTCTCCAGGTCGAATTCGCTCCGTTATTTGCCTTAGTTTCATGTTTAAATATGTCTTCGATATTTTTGTGCTTTCTGTTTCTATTGTAATTTATCTGTAGGGAACTTGTGCTGTGTGATAAGATGAATTCTGTGCTCATTAGCATGTTATACATTGTAACCTGATCTCTCTATGAATTTGTCATGATTTCAATGTTGTTTTTAAGATTATCTTAGAATTGACAACTTATGATTTAAGAGTTGCAATATTGTTTTATGTAGGAAGAACAGGTGCTGATTTTAACACAACTATTTCATATTTTTTAGGTGTATAGACAACTCTGTCCCCCTTTTCTTGTGGTTATATTTAGCCTGGTTTGATTATGCAATCAACACTTTCTATTAAATAAAGGTTATGATTCATTTTATTTCCAAAATAAAAATATCTCTCCTCTAGATGCATTTCTTTCCTAAAGAACGTAAGACATTAAAATTTAAAACTCATAATTAACGAGCTAAAAAATCAATTTACCAATCAATAAAAAGAAAACTTATTATTAAATTAAGACGGTAAATTGTATATTTTATTAATTGAAATGATCAGATTTAAATATAAAATTATCTAAGTATTTAGTTAAATTATATAATTTACAATTAACAAAAATTATTGTCAGCATAATTTTCAATCAATTGAGTAACACAATTAAAAGTAGGAAGCAATTCCATCTATAAAAAAAAAAATCTAAGTGGCAATTGGAACATACAATTCCAAAATTTGATTGAGCAACATGCTAAATATTCTTTTTGCATCGTATAGTATACGATTAGAAGATAACATAAATGAAGGATAACAAATGTAGAAGTTGATATTTAAGAAACTTGTTAATTAAAATAAAGTTGTCTATTTATTAAAATATTGAAAGCTTGTTGTGTTAATAATGTGTGAATATAAGCACCAAAGAACAAAACAGTTAAATTGCTATTTAAGTTACATTCCATAAATATTCCTGAAACAAAATGTTGTATAAAAATATCTCATCTAACTTTGAATTTCAAAAAATTTCTTGTACCTTCAAAAATTCAGACAATGAATTGTTTTTTTTTTCCTAATATTCTCCTCTCTTGTCACAACTCAAGAAAAAAAAAGTTATTTTTTTACCACAACAATAATTTCTTCCCTTTTCTGGTAGATGTAGGAAACCATGGAGAAAAGAAGAAATTGAAGAGGAATGGTGTAACTCGCAAGAAACCGTCAAAGTTATGTGACAAATATCCATTAAAATCAAAAGGAAAATTGAAATCAAACGAACTCCACAGAAGGGGAAAGAGGAATTAGGTGATTAATTTATTTAAGAGAATATTAAATATAATTAATTTTAATTATTGATTAATTGGGTAATTTGTGAGTTTTTGAAATTTAAAAGGGTAAATATGATATTATGAGCTTTAGAGCGGGAATACATAATTTCTAAGTTTTTGAGGGGCATACATGAAATCCCCCCAATAAAAAATATAATCCAATGCAGAAGCAGAGCCGAAGGATTTGGATTGCCGCAATTATAAAACGAGACGTATATTTTCACCGTCTGATTTATATCGGACCGCGTTTAAGAACTTCCGAAAGACCCTGATTTAAATGCGAATGAATTTTGACCGTGCGATGTAAAATATGGTTACAATCTGTCAGGAGAATCGTATTGTTTATTCATAATTGGAGAGGATCCGATGTGATCTGAGATGCCGAGCCCAGTTGCACATCCTCTGAGATATCTCAATTTTTGCGTGACCGACGTGTCCGGTGTCTATTCGGGGAACCGTGGGGGCCAGTATTATTTGAGCGTTGAGATTCGTGCAGAATGTATTTGAACGATTAAGATATTCCAAAAAGTCACGCAAAGTTTGAGATATCTCAGTGGATGCGAATTCGCCCAGTTGGCCAGTTGGATTCAATTCGCATCCTCTGAGATATCTCAAACTTTGCACGACTATAGGGAAAATGTTAACCGTTTAAATAGTTTTGCACGAATCTCAAAGAAAAAATACTGGCCCTCTAACCTATCCCCGAGTAGGCACCGAACACGTGGGTCACGCAAAAACAGAGATATCTCAGAGGATACGCAATTTGGGTTTGGGCCGGGCTTGAAGAAAAAGCATTTGATTTTTTCTTTTTGTACACGCAAATAAGCCCGAGCTTGCACGGTACGGAAAGCACAGCTTCATCTTGAGTTGACAGATTCATATTTATTTATTTTTTTAAACCTTTAGCATTTTAAAAAAAAAAAAACTCAAGTCAGAAAATTTTCGGAACATAGCGAAAATATTGTTGTTGTGGATAACATTAATTTTTGTTGAGGCAAGTCAGCATTTCACTAAACACGTAAACTAAATATTATTTCAATTTTTCTGAGTAATATTTGCTTTAGGATAAAATGTTGTTGTACATTTTTGACATCATTTTTTTTAGAGTGAAATGATGTTAATGAGTTTTATCTCAGCACAAAATCAATATTTCTATTTTTTAAAAGAGCAGGGTTAAAAGGCACTACTATTTTTGTGCTCTAATCATGCTCCACATCTTTATTTCAGTTTTCAAAATCTAAACAGTTGATCTGAAGAGCTCAACATGATCATGTGACGCACATTTTAATATGACTATCATGTTGAGTTGTTCGGATCGACTGTTTGTACTTTGAAAACAAAGATAAGAATGTGGAGCACAAAACTAATGGTACATTTTAACCCGACTCTTTTATAAATAATACTTGTTTTAGGTTGGGGGGGGGGGTGAAAACGGATACTAATAAAACTAAATTCGTATCCATTTTTATTTTTTTAGATACATATACATATACAGATCGGATCAGATATTTATTAAAAAGATATTTAAATATGATTAAAAAATACTAAAGTTCATAATATTTATCTAATTATAATGGTGAATAAAATAACTTTTTTTACAATATATATTAAACTATATGGTATATATCCACTATTCGAATACAAATTATTAAAGCTTAAAACTAATCCATATTCACATCCACACGAATATTCACGAATATTCAGATACATATATCCAATTTTTGGAATATGAATTAGATATTGTTGGCTCCGTTTTCACCGCTATGACTATATAATTGGTTGAGACTTTGTTATACTTCATTTATAGCATTTCTCTAGGAGTGAATTGTTGTTAATGACATCGTTTTAAATCAACACAAAATTGATGTTTTACTTTAATATTTCAAGTAAATTTCATTTTAGGGTTAGATATTATTATATAACATTTTTTTTTATTGTCGATGACATTGTTTTACCTCATTACAAAAATATAATGAGGTTCTCTATGGACGAAATGCTATTAATCTACGATATGTTTCCAAATTTTGCTGATTTGATGTTATATATTAATTTTCTATTAAATACTACGGATACAAAAAAAAAAAAAATCGGTCACCTTATTTCTTTTCTGGTTTTTGGTATTATCTTTTTCCTTTTATTATTTTCTGTTAGTTTTGTTTTTGTTTTTCATGCTCAGATTTGATTTTGGTGAATTTTATAATTTTCCTGAAGGCGATTTAAAAGGGGGGAAGCCAGGCCTCGAACTCTTCTCCTTCTCTTCTAACCCTATCGCACTCTCCTCCGCCCCTTCGCCTAATCTGTCTACAACCTACCGAGTTGTATTCGCCTTCTCCGACCATCGCCGGAGCTCTCACCGACCGGCGACCCGCCTTATTTGTTCGCGCCTCAGGTAATTGATCTCTCTCTCTCTCTCTCTCTGTCGTGCTGATTATCTAATCACGGTTGCATTCTGTTCCGTGCTAGATTTGTATCAATCTCTTAGCTGGAATTTTAGGTTCGATTGTTTTGAGTATAGATTTGTTTGTATATTAGGGGAAAGTGTCATACTTTGAAACTTTTCCTTTCAATTTTTTCCATCTATTTATTGTTTATTACCTAGATTAGTTTTTTTTTAATCTTGCTATTGCGTTGCTTTGTATCAATCAGGATCAATCTTTGTATTCACATGGAGTAACTATTTGCATCTATAATCTGTATTGTCAAGTAAACACACACACAAATAAAAAAAAAGGTTCTTTACCCTCTTTTGAAAATGTAGCTATGATAATTATTCATGCATTGAGTCAACCCGATTTATAGTTTGAGTCTTTGAGAAAGAAGATTTAATTGTTACTCTCTGGTGTATTTCAAACTTAGTTACAATTCAGACTAGGCACTGATGATTCGATATATTTATCGACCATATCAACAGCCCCAATTTGATAATATTACTCTTTAATTTTAATTGATTAAATTAAGAAATGGGGATATTGATAAATTAAGTGAGTTTAGATGGGTAAATAAATAATTTTTAAAGTTATAATTGGGAAATATCTAAATAAAAAAGTTATGATAATTATCACTCATTGTCATGCCAACCTGATTTAAAGTTTGAGAATAGAAGATTTAATTTTTTTTTCCGGTGCATTTGAAACTTAAATAGTTACATTCAGACTAGGGACTGATGATTTGATAATACGAGTGAGGCTACTGTACTATGCAAAGCGCATATCGTTCCATACTATGGATCTGTATCTTCATATTCAAAATCCAAACATTCGATCCAAACTGTTCAACATTATCTCCATATGAAAATATATTTGGAGGCCAAATTTTACAATTTTTAGAATGTTTCTACTATTTTTTAAGATAGGTTATAAGTCACTACTTTTGGATGATTCAAAATCTTTAGAGCAACTGTCTTTTTAGAACATTATCTCTGGTGCATTTGAAATATCTCTGGTGCATTTGAAACTTAAATAGTTACATTTGAGACTAAGCACTGAATATTTCTCTTGCATCTCAGGTGGATGCTTTTTTTAAATTGAAGAAATGGCAGTTGATGGGTGCATGAAGCCGGTGCCGTATAACCATCCGAACGATGATTCAGACGATTCAGATGCCCCTTTGACTTTCAAAAGATCCTCATCTAAGAATAAACCAACAACTGCAAAACCGGCCCCGCCTCCACCTAAGACTACCAAACCGGCCCCGCCTCCACCTAAGACTACAAAACCGGCCCCGCCTCCACCTAAGACTACAAAACCAGTCCCGCCTCCACCTAAGGCTGCTAGGCCTATCCAAACATCAACCAATGGAGAAAACTCCAACCCGTCAAAGGGAAAATCAATAGCATCTACCTCAAAACAACAACCAGTATCTAATGAAAGGTCCACTTTGAAGAGAACCCTAAAATTAGAGAAAGACTCTGATGACTCTGATGACGAGAAACCAATCAGTAAAAAACTTAATCTTTCTTTGTCAGGTCAAAAGCCGGTTTCAAGCGGCACCAGTAAAGCGGTTTCTAATAAGGAATCAGTAAAAAAGAAGGAAGAGGCTTTAGATGATTCTGATGACGAGAAACTGTTAATTTCTAGGTTATCTAATACCACTGCAAAATCCTCAAACATATCTAAAACAACCCCAAGCAGTACCCGTGTACCTGATTCAGACGATTCAGATGATGAAAAACCTTTATCCTCTAGATTTGCTTCATCACAAAATCATTCCAAGTCTAAAGTGCAAGTAAAAGCTACTCCTGGTACGAGCAAAAGCTTAAACAAGCGACCCTTAAGCAGTAGTGGTACCAGTGCTGGTACGCCATCTAGTTCTGTGAAAAAGGTGAAAACAGATGCAGGGTCCACAAGCATCAAGTCCACAAAGGATTTGAAGAAGAGCAGCACTAGTTCATCAAAGAAGGACTTCAAGAATAAATCAAAGTTGAAAAATAAAGGCACAAAAAATTCCAAGTTTAAAAAGCCACCTGGATCGGGCGGTGGCAAGAAATGGACCACTTTGGTGCACTGTGGAGTTATCTTTCCACCCCCTTACAACCCTCATGGGGTAAAAATGTTATATAACAGGCAGCCGGTGGATCTAACGCCTGAACAGGAGGAGGTAATTTGGGTTTGGTAATTTTTATTTTGGGGGAATTTCATGTATACCCCTCAAAAACTTCGAGATTACGTATTTTCCTGTCTAAATTTCATAATATCATATTTACCCTTCTAAAATTAAAAAAAAAACACAAATTTACCCAATTTTGGAGGGGGGGCACGTAATTTCGAGATTGAGGGGTATACATGAAATTCCTCCTTTTATTTTCACGGTAGATTGTGAGTCCGTATCCTCTGAGATATCTCAAATTTCAGTTTATCTAAAGCCGGGGTCAAGTGTTTTTCAGTGCCTATTCGGAGTGCAGGGGCAGGTATTATTGTGCTTTGAGATTCATGCAGAAAGGTTTTTGAACGGTCCAGATTTTCCACAGATCGACTCAAAGTTTGAGATATCTCAGGGTATGCGAATTTGGTAAAATTGGGGGATCTTCTCTGGAATCATAATTTCGTTGGGGTATAATTAAAGAGGCCTTTAATTGGCCTTATTTTATCCAATTAGGAACAACTGTAGAAATAGTGCTGTGTTGTAAAATCTGAGTCTGACTATTCTTCTATAATTATATTATTGGAATTTATTAAGCATTATCTATTCCTTTTTTTTAATGAATTTTTTCCTGTTGTAAGGTTGCGACAATGTTTGCTGTAATGAAAGACACGGATTATGCGTCAAAACCAAAGTTTATAGAGAACTTTTGGAATGATTGGAAACAAGTACTCGGTAAAAACCATGTCATAAAAAAATTTGAACTATGTGACTTCACCCCTATTTACGAATGGCATCTTGCTGAGAAGGAGAAGAAGAAACTCTTGACCTCGGAGGTAAATTTACAAAAATTAAAAGATTTGATGTTCACTTTATAAACCTGAAATAGTGAATAAACCTTGAGATAGTATCTATAGGGTTTATAGATAGCATCTATGAACCTTATATCTTATTTATAGACAGAAATAATTAAATGAAGAAATGAGGAGTCTGTCTGGTTAATTTTTTATGTTTTGCAGGGTTATACATGATATTTCCTGTGCTCTGTCAATGCATGTTATTTTGCACTATGCATGTACTTTTGCTCTCTTAATTTAAAGGATGGTTTGGGGTTAAAATTACCTTTTTAATAATGAGGAAACTAAAGAGGCTTAAAAATTCAAACTTATATTTATCCAGTTTAATGAAATGTCAACAATTTTGATTGCTACAGGAGAAAAAAATCTTAAAAGAAGAAAAACTCAAACAAGAGGAGAAGTACATGTGGGCCATAGTTGATGGAGTCAGAGAGAAGGTTCTCTCTATCTCACTCTCTCTCTCTCTGTTTTATTTTTTTTTGAAAAACTTGGGAGAGGCTGCCAAGGGAATTTTATCTCTCTCGCTCTTTTTTTTGTTGAAAAACTTGTCAGAGGCTGTCATGTGCTCTCTCTCTCTCTCTCACACACGCACACACACACTGGCATGACATTCTATTGACAATGCTTTGATTTTTTTTTTTTTCACTTTTTAGGTTGGCAACTTCAGAGTAGAGCCACCTGGATTATTTCGAGGCCGTGGAGAGCATCCTAAGGTCTTGTACAATCATAAGTAAATTTAATAATGTATATTCAATATATAAATAATATCATCTGTTAATCAAATTATTTAATGTAGATGGGTAAGCTCAAACGACGCATCAGGCCTAGTGACATAACAATCAATATTGGAAAGGGCGCTCCAATTCCCGAGTGCCCCATTCCTGGTGAAAAGTAACTTTCTTCTTATTTTAATTGGTTTATATTTTTTGTCTTCTTCTTATTTTTTATCATCATTAATTTTGCTTATGGAGAAGTACTTTTCTCAATTGTTTACTAGGCCCCCTATTGTGTTTCTTATAGACAGCTTAGAAAAATGTCAAGGCTTGATATACTTACTCTAATTGAATAAATTTATAAAGAAAAATAAACAAATCAACCAAAGTACACTTTTTGATTTAAATTGATGTTTGTTATTAGGTGGCGAGAGGTGAAGCATGACAACACAGTGACATGGCTTGCATATTGGAGCGACCCCATAAACCCTAGAGAGTCGAAGTATGTTTTTTTGGCTGCTAGTAGCTCTTTAAAGGGTCAGAGTGACAAGGAAAAGTATGAAAAGGCGCGCCTTTTGAAGGTATCTCTATTTTTTCATTTTGAGTAGGGTTAAAATGCCTCACATCTTTATCTCCGGTTTAAAGTTCAAACAGTTGATCCGAACTGCTCAACATGATATCCATATTGAAAACCAAATTTTATATTTTTTGAAAAAAAAAATTACTATTTTTTTAGATAGGTACAAAATCACTGTTTTTGGATTGTGCAGAATCTTCTTAAAAACAATGATTTTGTACCTATCTAGAAAAACAGTAAAAGAAGTTTCAAAATATATAAATTTTGGTCTCCAAATACATTTCAATATGGAGATCATGTTGAGCGGTTCGGATCGAATATTTGGACCTTGAAAATGGAGATAAGGATATGAGGCATGATTGGGGCGCCAAAACAATGGGGCATTTTAACCCAACTCTTTCATTTTAGGACACCTTTTAAATTTCTATGCTTGTGTAATCCTTCAAATTGATTCTTATTTCTTGGATCCATGCAGGAATATATTCATAATATTCGCGTAAATTATACAAAGGATTTCGGTAGCAAAGATGCTACACGGAGACAGATAGCCGTTGCCACTTATCTCATTGATAAGCTTGCGCTCAGGGCGGGCAATGAAAAGGTGCCGTTGATTTAGTTTTAATTACAAAATAGATATCCTTTAGGCCATATTTAAGAAAACTAATAGTGCGATTTATTTTGTTTTAATATCAAAACAGATATTTTTTAGGCCGTTTTTAAGAAAACTAACAGTAGCATTTATTTTGTTTTATAGGATGACGATGAGGCGGATACGGTTGGTTGTTGTACTCTTCGAGTAGAGAATGTCACATGTTTGCCACCTAATAAGTTACAGGTGAAACTAGCAACATGCATTTTGTAATTGCACTGGAAAAAAAATTTGTGTTAAAACTCTCTCTAGTTTGACTTCCTGGTTCAAGAGTGAAGGGAAATTTCTCTCTTTTTCTAGCAACATGTATTTTGTAATTGTACTATGAAATTACCTTTTTCTTGTGTTAAAACTCTCTCTCTCTCTCTCTCTAGTTTGACTTCCTGGGTAAAGATTCAATAAGATACTTCAATACCGTGGAAGTTGAATTGCCAGTTTACAAAGCTATTGAGGATTTTCGAACCTGTAAGTCTTTCTCTTTCACACTCTCTCGTCTTATTTAATATATTATTCTGTGTGTGTCTCTTGTTTCTCTTAATCTGTTGGCATGATTAAGCAGCAAAAAACGGTGAAGGGAGAAGAAAAGGACCAGGAGATGATTTATTTGATAAACTTGACACTAGTAAATTAAATGCTCATTTGAGGGGACTTATGCCTGGCCTCACTGCTAAAGTTTTTCGTACCTATAATGCTTCTATCACCTTAGATGACATCGTAAGATTCCTTTAATCTTTTTTTTTTTTTTTAATTATAATTTTGGAAATTTAGTGTTATGAAATTATACGGTTTTGATAGATGTCAAATGGTTATTCTTTAAAAGAACCTTCAATTAGAATCGTTGTTATACGTATCCTAAAGATGGTCGCTAAAAGTTGTATAAAATTTTCAATTTGTGAAACAAGGGATGTCTAGTTTCTGTTTTGAAATATACTTGCATGTTGCCTAAATCACTATTGATTTGTTCATTTAATTTTCTGTGTACAGTTGAGCCGTGAAACAAGGGAAGGTACTCTCCCAGAAAAGATTGCTGTCTATCAAGGCGCAAATAAAGAGGTAACGCAGCAAAAAATTTATATCATACACTTTAATTTACTTGCTTCTAAATATTAATTACCTACATCATATTGCTCTCCTTTTCTTACGTTCAAAAATAGGTGGCCATTATATGCAATCACCAGAGGAGTGTCTCTAAAACACATGATGCACAGATGTCTCGATTGAACGAGAAGATAGATGAGTTGAAGGTTTGTGTTTTTTTTTAAGGGCTGATCCCAAATCTTGAGAAGTTTGTAGTCCAAACAAATTTTGAGTTTTCATTTTTGTGACCTATTTGCATATATATATATATATATATAGGCACAAAGAGAAGAACTAGAGGAGGATTTTAGTCGAGCCAAAAAGGGAAAGCCTCCACTAAAGGACAAAGATGGGAGGGCAAAACGCAATTTGCCCCCTGAAGCGTAAGAAATCTTATATAACCCCCCCCCCCCAAATCAAAATTTTATAATCACTTACTATACTTTTATGAGTGAGGCTATGATACTATGCATAGCGCGGATTGGTCCATAGTATGGATCAACATCTTTATTTTCAAAGTTCAGATAGTCGATCTGGACCGTTAAACATGATCTCCTTATGAAAATTTATTTGCATACTAAATATCACAATTTTTAGAATTACTATTTTTTAAAATAGGTAGAAAATCGCTACTTTTGAATGGTCTAGAATTTTTAGATCAAGTGATTTTCTACCTATTTAAAAAATTTGTGAAAAATGTAAAATTTGATCTACAAGTACATTTTCATGCGGAGATCATGTTGAATGGTTCAGATCGATTGTTTGTACTTCACAATGATATTGATCCATAGTAGTGACCAATCCGTGCTATGCATGGTACTGTAGCCTCAGTCAACTTGTAATTGACTTGTATTTTTGGGGAAAATGCAGGGTCCAAAAGAAGCTGTCACAAGTAGATGCCAAAATAGAAAAGCTGGAGCTTGACAAAAAGGTAAAGGAGGACTTGAAGACAGTCGCTCTAGGCACGTCAAAGATAAACTACCTCGATCCTAGAATCACTGTTGCATGGTGTAAGCGCCATGAAGTCCCCATGGAGAAGGTAATAATATTTCTTTACGGTTAGTCAACGCATTTGTTATACCTTTGAAATTTTGCCTATTCACTCTGGAGTAGGGATGATAACGAGACTCTCTCTCTAGAGTCCCTTTATGGACAAAGGGATATATACCCTTGGGAACTAGAAAAATATTTAAAATGTAACCCTCTTATCCTAGTTTTTTATCCTAGTGTTTTTCTAGAAGTGCCAAACTACCTCTGAAATTATAAGAGGCATAACATGAAAGGTTATATAATCTGATGGCCCTTTGTCGAGGACATCCATGATATTTTCTGTATTCTGTGGGGGGGTGTTGTATTTGATAATTTGAAGTTTTAAGCTTTCGATCCAATGCAGGGGCACTTGTGAAATTTTTTACCTTCCGATCCAATGCAGCACTTGTGAAATTTCAACATTTTTTTTCCTATTCCCTTTGTTTTCATAATTCTTTCAAAGTTGTTTGACTTCATAATTTGCATTTGTTAACAGATATTCAACAAATCGCTTCTGGCAAAATTTGCATGGGCCATGGATGTTGAACCGAGCTACAGATTTTAAAATTTTATTGTGGCAAGGTGTTGTTTTAAATTAGCCTTTTTAGAGGGAAGAGATGGAAAAATTAGAGCCTCCAATTTTAATTGATTTGGGAAGTTGCTCTTATTTTTTCTTTTTATCTGGCTGGCTGTTATGTTACTTGCAAAAAATGCTCTTAAATTTATTCAGTTTAATTGGATAGACATTGAGAGTGACAATATACAGCCCGGTAATTCGAGATTGGGACTTAAATTAATACAATTAAGTCTTTGTTTATTTGTTGTTAAAATGATTTTTAAAATAGATTATATGAGTAAAGCATTTTGGGTGGGTGCAATGAAATTAAATTATTTTGGTAATGCACACATCTTGAGACAATCTGATGTTTATTTTTGTGTTTACAGTGAACTTTACGATGATATTTTTGTAGTTGATGTGGTGCTGATAATGGCATTGGCCGCTTAAACAAATTATACATGAAAACCCAGATCAGCATATCTATTTTTGTGTGCAAAAACTGTGAATGCTTGTTTTCTCAATTACAAAAATTAAAAGGATGCAATTTTAATTGCAATGTGTAAGAATTTTACAAAAAATCTAATTGCAATATGTGTGTTGTGTGCTCAAGTTATGTACTGTGTTGTGTTGTGATTATGTTAAGTTTTTACGTATTGTGTTGTGTGCTGATAAATTCGCTATAAAGTGTTTCACAACATGTGAATAATCATGGTACGTTAGTCATATTGTGACCAAAGATGATCTGATAGGCTGTATTTTATCATGTTTAACCATGTTTTTTCAATTTTAAATTTGTTTAGAGAAGAAAAAAAAATCTGAAAAAATGTGATAAAATTGTAAACAATTATAAAATTAAGAAATAATGTTGTAAAAAAAAATTACATGTACAAATAACAAGCATTCACAGTTTTTGCCTACTGTGAGCATGTAACTAAACAGTACTACGTGCGCACTCGGATCTTCTAAAGTAATTTAATTTTTGAGTTTAGATCTGAATCGTCAGATTAAGGGGACCATGCGCTCTACCTAGGGTCAAATAGGCTCGGATTCGAATCGGACGGTCCGAATCTAAATTACAAAATTGAGTTACTTTAGGGATCCGGACCCACCACGTACGTACTCATGCTGTAACATGTCTGGTCACACAGGACTTGTTTAGATCCATTGCAGTATGGTATTCTAGGGAAAATTTACTCCTTGAAAGCAACATCTGTTTGGATTTGAGCAGGCCGACCCATGTAAATTAGTCTACATACCGAGTGCGTTGAAGGCCTTACTTAGGCCCGTTATAGCCCATGTAATTCTAGGGCGGCGCATGCCGGGCACCGTCTTTATTAATTTCTCTCTTTTGTCCTTTTCCGTTGCACAGAAAAGTAAACCGCCATTGAACCAGGATAAAGTGGGGCCCACAGAAGATGGTCAGGTGGTCATCCCATGAAATATGGGGCCCACGCCTTCACTTTGCTCCGTTGCATCCGCTGAAAAACGGCCCAACACGGCACAGCATCAGGCATGACGCGATGTCACGCATGTGACGCATGTACTAGGTTCAGAAAATTCAGTGGATGCTTCGGATGTTTCCTGTTTGATACCCTGGCCTGCATGCATAACTTTAGGTTTATCACGTGTCTTGTCTTTACGTGGCGAATCTGATGACACGTTAGCGTTTACCACTTTACCTCAGACCTCAGTATTCAATTTTTACGGAAATGTCCTGCAGAATTGCTCCAATTCTCAATAACTACTGCTTTGCATTTATCTCCCAAACATACTTCTAATTTTTTTTAAAGGAGTAGAACTAGGGTGTTTCTGACTTCTGAGTTTACTAAATTTTTTTTTGAGCTTAATTCTAAAATTTATCGGATTGGCTTTAAAAGACGAATCCAAACTGTTGAAATTCTTCTTCCTCACTAGTAATGCGCCTACCTGTGAAAATTTTAAATTTTGAAATTAATTGTATATAGTCAAGTGGTCAAAATAGTTCCATATAATGAATGCATTAAATTAATTTATAAATCTTCTAATTTTGACCAAAATAGTTTATACTAAATTAATTCGAAAGTTTAAAAATTTCACATGTAGACACGAGTATCACTCGTAAGATAAGTATTTCAATGATTTGGGTTCGTCGTTTGAAGCTAATTCGATAGATTTTAGAGTTGAGTTCACGAAAGGACTTGGTGAACTTAGAAACACCCTAGATCTACTTTTTTTTTTTTCAGATAGAATTTGATGGTTCAACATTTTGTTTAATAATAATAATTTTGTACCTTTTTTCAATAATAGTGGAGTTAAATGTCCTATATTTTTGTATTTCAATTATGCCTCTCAATTTTATTTCCATCCTCAAAGTCGAAATAGTTGATTTGAAGTTTTGGACCGCTCAACATTATCTCCATAATAAGCTTCGAGATCAAATTATATATATATTATTTAAATTTTTAACTATCTTCTTAAATAGATACAAAATTACTGTTGAGCAGTATCTTCTTATATATATTATTTAAATTTTTAACTATCTTCTTAAATAGATACTAAATAGATATAAAATAGTTTTACCTACCAAAAAACATAGTTATAAAAAAAAATATAAAATTTGATCTCTAATCACATTTTAATATATAAATAATATTGAGCGGTACCTTCAGATCAATTGTTTGGACTATAAATTAAAAATAAAATAAAAATATGAGACATGATTGGAACACAAAAACAATTAGACATTTTAATCCTATTAATTCTAAATAGAAAACAAATGAATTTTAACTCGAATTTTCATTCACAATAAGATACATTAGGCACACTCAGAATTTATATCCACCAAAAACTCGAATTTTAGCACAAGTTTTTTCTTTTATTTTCTTGTTAAACGGAAAAACGAAAAATTAAGCTCATTACAATTTTTCATTGCCCAAGCAATGCAATTATAACCTCAAACACAGAATTTTTTATTTTTAGGAAAGTATTTAATATTTTGTAAAGAATAAAAAAGATGATTTTTTTTCAATGTCATATAATTAAGAAACCATAATTTGATTTGATTTCTATAGTCATTTTTAAGGAACCAAATTAATTAAGTTTTTTTTTTGAGAGTTTGTATGCAGATTATACATTTTTTATGGTTAACCATTGAGATCAGCACAAAATAAATATAAAGATTATGCCTCAAACATGTATGCGTGGCAATAGCGTAATTATAACATCTTCCAGGGCTTATAACTAATAGTTAGTCTCTATATAAAGACCCCAACGTACATGTCCAATTTAGTTCATAACAGACCATTTTACATATCTAGATATTCTATACAAATCAAGATAAGGTAAAAAAAGGAAGGAAAAGCAAGAAGAAAAGATGAGCATGAACCCATGAAGAGTAGGAAGAGATGGAGATTCAATCATTCAGAAGGCATATATACACACACATAAATATGCCTCACCATATAACTAAGCTATATATACATATATAAACAAATTAGACAGATACACGGACAGAGAGATATATCTAGCTACATATTTGAAAGTATGTATATACGTATACGTACGTGCACGTATGTGCTAGCTCGCTCGCGTGTTTTTGTTGATTTATGCATGGTTTTTGGTGAAGGATGATCGATATACGCACACAGTTTGAAAGGCACAGTTGATGACGCACGCAGTATCGAGGCACATAGTAATCTCGTCGACCCGTATGATCGACATTTTTCTTCTTCTTTTGTTTAGGAGAAAAGCTATAATTTATATGTTGTTTAATTAGTATTAAAAGGCTAGGATTTAATTATTAATAAGTTTCATTTTGTTCTTCTTTTCTCAGATATATGTACTTGCTTGTTTAAGTATTTTAAGTTTTTAACTGCTTGTATCTAACTTGTTTAAAGTGCATGGATCCTGACTCTGGTGGTTTGGTACCGGGTGATGACAGGTACCAATTTGAGGTTGATGGTATACGTACGTAGTTTGCTATGCTTTGTATGGAGCTCTAATATTTCTGGGCTCAATGGCTGTTTATTTTTCTAAGTTGTCTTCGATTGTAATTAATTGCTAGTGTATGAACCATTTATAGTTTCTTTTACATGCCGAAGGTAGCCCAGTGATTTTGAAGGAATCGAGCCTAGAAGCCCATAAATTATATTTGGGTTGGGCCGCATCGTGCATAGTATCACTGACAGTGGTGGCCAGTCGGTCAGGTCTCTGTAAAGTAAAACACCTACCCAATTTTTGGGCTTTGGATCCAGACCATCCGATTCAAATCCGTCGCTTGGAATCGTCTCGAGATGCGAATCCGTCTCTCAGGATGTGTGCGATCCCCCAGATGGATTATCTCGGATTTGAATCGAACGGTCTTGATTTGAAACCCAATTTTTGGGTTAGTTCACTGGATCTGAATTGTCCCCCTTCCATCCAGAGAGAACTAGAGCTTAGAGAGTGAGAGCTCAGAAGTGGGATCAGTATCCTCTGAATTTTTTTATCTGGGGAGCTGTGCGGAGCTGATCGGACGGTCTTGAGAGTTCGGAATAATGGAGGGGTCAGTATTAATTTTGTTTTGAGATTCGTACCAAAATCTTATTTAGTTCGTCCGATCAAAACGAACGGACAAGATTAAAAAAAGCTACGCAGATAAAAACTCCGCAGAGGATGTGAATTCTCAGAAGTGGTGACTACCGAGTACCGAAGTGTTCAGTCTTGTAATTGAATTTTTTTTTTTTTTTGATCAAATGTCGTCTCTGAGGATTCTCTGGCGCGCCACCTACAACGCCTTTCCCGGCCCCCGCTCTCTCTCGCCCATTTCGTCGAACACCTTCCGCGTATCCTATTCCACCGCTCTCTCTCCACCTTCTACAGCCGTCGTCTACGATCACCATGGTCCTCCCGACCAAGTTACCAGGTCGCTTCTCTCTCTCTCTCTCCCGCACGCAAGCACGCACCCTAAAAATTGAGGTATCAGCTCAATTAGGCTTTTGGTGACAGAAAAGCTCTTCTCAGGGAACTGATTAAAAAAATGCTAAAATTTAAATTCAAAAGAGGATAATTAGTCTCATTTGAGACGGATATATCCTATAAAGTGTTCTTGCTGTAGCAAACTACTAACCATTTCAAGCTTTCGGAATCTCTGTCCATAAAACCAAACCTGAAACTTTTAACCTCTCTCTCTCTCTCTCTCAGGATTGTTGAGCTACCTCCAGTTGAAATAAAACCAAATGATGTGTGTGTCAAAATGCTCGCAGCTCCAATCAATCCTTCCGACATCAATCGAATCGAAGGTTTGTTGTTTTATTTTGTCTATTTTGTCTATTTGTTTTATTCTGTTCTTCATCTTCCCTATTCAATCTAATTTAATTATAATTTAATTTGTGTTGAAGGGGTATATCCAGTGAGGCCACAAGTGCCTGCTGTGGGAGGTTATGAAGGAGTTGGAGAAGTTCACGCCTTGGGATCTTCTGTGACGGGTCTCTCTGTGGGCGATTGGGTCATTCCCTTTCCCCTTTCTTCGGGTACTTCTATTATATTTCTATACACAAATAGTTTTTTTGATGCAAATTTGACAAATCGAGGTTGTTTTTGGCATGATTTTGATGAATTGCTACAGTGAGTACATGTATAATATTGCATGTACACAATGTACTGGAAAAAAATCAATATGGTCATTCATCACATGAATTTTTTTATCCATGTACTACCATACACAAAATTCGTATGACTATTACATAAACCTCTTGCCTGTCGGTCATTCATAACTTGAAATGGAGAGATGAAATTTTTGAGTTACCAAAATTCCAAAAAAGCACACATTAATAAAAGCCAGTAATGTTGGTACAGCGACATGGCAAAATTATGTGGTGAAAGAAGAAGGTGCATGGTACAAAGTGCGCAATGATATACCAATGGAGTATGCAGCTACAGTTACTGTAAATCCACTTACTGCAGTCAGGATGCTTGAAGACTTTGTCAAGCTAAACTCAGGTGTTTCTTATATGATTCCAAATATCAAATTGAAACCCACCTTCTCTGTTTTGCAACTGTTGCAATACCATAACCATAACGAGTCTATGGTACTTTGCAATGCGCGGATCGGCCTGTACTATGGATTCATACAGGGGCAGAACTAGAATTTGAGTATAGGGTGGGCTAAATAAAATATCATTTGTTATGGGGGGGGGGGCTTATACATGTAAAACAAACAAATTAGTATGATTTTTATATACTTAGTAATACAATTTTTCAAATCTTGGGGTGGCTTAGCACCCCCCAGCTATACCTATGGTCCACCCCTGGATTCATATCTCTGTTTTCAAAGTTCAAACAGTTGATCCGAACCACTCAACATGACCTCCATATGAAAATGTAGTTGAAGGCCAAATTTCAGAATTTTATAGATAGGTTGAAAATCACTACTTTTGGATGGTCCAGAGTTTTAAAATTATGTGATTTTCTACTTATTTTAAAAAATAGTAAAATCATTCTAAAAACTATAAAATTTGATCTCCAAGTTATATGAAAATTATGTTGAATAGTTCGGATCGACTGTTTGGACGTTGAAAACAAAGATATGAATCCATAGTACGGGTCAATGTGCGCTTTGCAAAGTACCATAGCCTCACTCACCATAACCATCTTATTTCACTTTTTGTGGTGATCAAAAAGCAAAATAGTAATTAGATATTAAATGTATACTTAAAACCAGGTGATGCTATTGTACAGAATGGTGCTAATAGTATTGTTGGCCAGTGCATTATTCAAATAGCAAAAGCTCGAGGTCTCCAAAGCATAAATATCATCCGAGACAGGTTCTACTTTTGATGATTTTCTTTTATGTTTTAAGATTTTTATATGCTAGACTTGGCCAAAGTTAAAAAAAAAAATTGAATGATTTCTTGGCTAAACTGTTGTAGACCTGGTTCGTCAGAGATTAAAGAGAAGCTAAAGAAGCTTGGTGGAGATGCAGTTTTTACCGAAAACCAGTTGGAAATTAAAAATATCAAGGGCCTCCTGGTAATTTTTTTCCCAATATTGTTTTTGGTACTGCTAAGTACTCTGCTCAATTTGCTAACAAATTCTGTTTTCCTTCAAAAAGAGTGAGGCTATGGTACTATGCATAGCGTGTATTGGTCCATACTATGGATCAATATTTCCATTTTCAAAGTTAAAACAGTTAATCTGAATAGTTCAACATGATCTCCATAAAAAAATATACTTGTAGATCAACTTTACATTTTTTAGAATTTTTTTACTATTTTTTAGATAGGTAGAAAATTACTTTATCTAAAGATTCTAGACCATTCAAAAGTAGTAATTTTCCATCTATCTAAAAAAAGTAAAAGTTCGAAATAAATAAATAATTTAGTTTGTAAGTACATTTTCATACGGAGATCGTGTTAAACGGTTCGGTTTAAATGTTTGAAATTTGAAAATGAAGATTTTGATTCATAGTATGGACCAATCTGCGCTTTGCGTAATACCATAGCCTCTCTTCCTTTAAATACACCTTCTGATTATTATTTTGTTTGAGCATTTTGGCTTGAATAATTTTTTTGTATATTACTGTGTATTTGTTGAGAATGCTTCAGCTCTATTTTGATTTGTGGTAAATAAACTATTTTTACAAGGGTGATTTACCAGAACCATCATTGGGATTTAACTGTGTTGGAGGAAATGCTGCCACTTTGGTTCTCAAGTTTTTGAGGTAAATATGAAATCGTAACCCTACTTAACTCTCTGTTTATGAAGTAAAATTACACAGAATGGTTCATGAAGTACCACTCATTTTCCATTTTGGTCCGAATGGTTTATCTGTCTGCATTTCAGTCCCTCAAAACTTGTACTATTTTGGCCCAAAAATCATGTATGAGTTTTAATAGAACCATTTGCCCCCACAACGGACCAGTTAGAAGGCTGAACATTTCTCTTAATCAGGCTACATATTTTTTCCTTTTTTAATAAAGGGTAAAATTGGTACTTTATAAATTTTAAATAAGTTTTAATAAAAAAGGCAATAAATTGGGTAAATTTGTCAGTTTTTTAAATATAGATGGGTAAATATGATATTATGAATTTTAGAGGGGGGAACAAATATTTTCGACGATTTTAAGGGGTATACATGAAATTCCCCCTAATTTTTAAGAAGCAAATGGGAATTTTGAAACATCAATTCCAAAAATAGTAAACGAATGATGCCCAGTAAGTATTTATGCAATTTACACTTATTTATCTTTTGGAAATGTTAAAATAAATCGGGTTCTTTTTGCTTCTTTTTGTTTTTTTGGTTTAATTAAGACAAGGTGGAACAATGGTGACATATGGCGGGATGTCCAAAAAACCTATCACTGTATCTACCTCATCTTTTATATTCAAGGTTAGTTGTCTGATTTCATATGATTTGATCAATTTTGCTGTGAATTCCAAATTTAAATAGGATTTGTTATATTCTAAGTTTAACCTTTTTGAAATCCAAATAAAGTGGCCCTTTTCAGAGGCGAATTCACATGTATCAAATGGGGGTCAATTGACCTCCATTCATTTCTAAAAATTAATTATTATATATACTACTTTTGTATATTTTATAGTTAAATATTAAGGGTACCTAATAAATGACCTCCATTGATTATCTGAAAAATTTATATAGTTGACCCCCATTCATTTTTCAAGAAAAAAATAGACTATTAAAATGTGTACAACTTGGAGACATAATATTTTATGTTTTTGACCCCCATTAGTCAAAATTCTGCCTCCGCCCCTGGCCCTTTTTGTTAATTCTGGCCGCATTGATACCAGCCTGGTACGGAACCAAGACAAATGTTTTTATAATTTGTTTTTGGTGGCAATTTAAGCAAAAAGGGTCACTCTATCATCATCAGTTTTGCGTATAAAACCAAAGAGGCAAGAACTTAAAAGGAACAAAGTTCATTTGTGTAATCCATGCAAAATGACATATTTGCAAAATATCCAAGCCATGAAACTATCACATATTCCCAGGTTCTCCCCCTTTTTTTTTTTTTTACTTTCTTTCACTGCCTTCTTTTCTCTTGAATTGTGTACATACAATATGCGGTACCAATGTGCATTATCATTTTTCTAGTACCACTTTATTGTAGGAATATTCCTAGTTTCGTTATGAAATCGGTGGCATCTCACCCTTTAAGAATAAATAAATAATTGTGTTTATACAAAGCATGAGTAAGAATGGACTTTTCATATTTTGGCATGTGCAGGTTAAAATACTTGATATTTTTACAATTCCAGGGATAATAGTTGAGTTTGCCCTTAAGAACAAATTAATAATATATTTCTTTTTTCTAGGATCTTTCCTTGAGAGGGTTTTGGCTACAAAAATGGATGGCATCAGATAAGGCAGATGAATGCAAAGCTTTGATAGATTACCTTCTCGACTTAGTAGCAACCGGCAAACTCAAATACGAGTATGGACCGAATTTTTTATTTTTAGTGCAGTATTTGTTTTGGGAGTGAGGCTACAGTACTATGCATAGCATATATTGGTCCGTACTATGGATCAGTTTCTTTATTTTTAAAGTTCAAACAATCAATCTGAACCATTAAACATAATCTTCATATGAAAATGTACTTGTAGGTCAATTTTACATTTTTTTAGAATTTTTTTACTATTTTTAGATGGGAAGAAAATCACTACTTTGGAATGGTCTGGAATCTTTTGATGAAGTGATTTTCTACCTGTCTAAAAAAATTGTAAAGTGTAGTAGTACATTTTCATTTGGAAATCATGTTGAACGGTTTAGATCAACTATTTGAACTTTAAAAACGAAAATATTTTTCCGTAGTACAGACCAATCTGCGTTATGCATAGTACCATGGCCTCACTCTTTGTTTGGGTCCTTGAACCATTAAAAGTTCCCATATTGGTCCAGAGGCATTATAAATATACATTATTGGTCCTTAAATTACCCTAGATGAATTACTAACTAGAATTACTGCAACAATGATCATGTTTTTTGACGATGTATGTCATTCAACACATTGCTCATTTGATGTCGGCATGTCTATGATTAAAATTTTATGACACCAATGATCCAAATTAGAATTTGTTCAAGGATTAATTAGCATGGGAAGTTTGAAATACTTGGGAATTCAAATGAGGAGAAAAAAATAATAATCGGATTTTGATTTTGAAATGCAGGATGGAGCTGACTCCGTTCAATGATTTCAAGGTTGCGTTAGATAAGGCTCTTGGCAAATTAGGAAGCCAACCGAAACAAGTCATTCGGTTTTAACTTTGTAAAAAAAACATGAAATATTACCAATATACACCTCGTTTGTTCTGATCTTCTTCCTTTTTTTTTTACGTATTCAATATACTATGAAGTATGAACTTTTCATTTGGAATAAATATTTTTTTTCTTCATTGTAATTATGACATGAAATCCTTATCTATGAGTAGCTGGATTCTAAATTTGTAATACTGGTTTTGGTTTATTTGTGAACTAACTCTATTACTTCCAAATTATCCAAATCCCTATTTTCATTAATTTATAAATCAATAATCTTAGATGTTATCTTTTTCTTTTTTTACCTTTTAATTTGTCGACACAAGTTATCCATCCCTTCAGTTACTTTGCTTAAATGATTAATTTTTAATCGCCAACCTATGTAAAATTGAGATCAGTATTCTTTAGCAGCTATAAATTTAGAAGTAAAAAAGATGCAGCTAGGTACCAATCATTTAAAGTCGAAATTTTTATATATACCGTAATCTAAAAAAAATAAACTAAAAAACCACAAATTATGGGGAATTTCCAAAATATTAGAGCCGCGGATTGAATTGGCAGACTTATTAATAGGGTTGCAAATTGAATTGGTGGACATCCAAAAACTCAAAATTCCACTATAATATACTGATATTTAAGTTTTTTGGTGCCGTCCAATTTGATCCGAGGCCTCCCATTAATGGGTCCGTCAATTCATTATGTGGTCCTAGTACAATTTCAGTGGTAATTTTTTTTTTGAAATAGTATTAATAAAAATTTCAGCATTTAAAGAGTACCTAGCTATTGTTTCAATATGAAACATGTAGGGGATACCCACTTTTGTCAAAAAAAAAAAAAAAAGAGTACCTAGCTAAGAAAATGATCCCTCAAATGACTACAATTTTTTTTTCTCTTAGGCTGTGCTCCAATTGGAGGTACGCGGAGGGAGAGGAAGGTAAAAATACTATATAGAGGGGAGCCGTGTCTCAGACCGCAGCTGCCCGAAGATTTCACATGCTCCATAACAGAAGAAGCGGAGAGGAAGTGGAGGTGAACGCGTACTGTGCGGAGATGAACACATACTGATTTTTTGGTGACAATCTTCACTCCCAAATCAAAGTGTAAAGATCACTGTTCGTAGGTGAACTTCACCTCCGAACACTTTCCTTCTCCTTCCATTGATAAGGGTTTCACCCTCAATTGCGGAGCAGTCTTAGATGGGTGCAAGCACGAATCACGGTGCAAACAAATGCGTGAGATTTATCAGAGTCGGAAAATGGACCCCAAGGGCAGCGACTCTAATCGACACTTCGGTCTGGACTCTGGATACTTTGGATGACCCAAGCGGCAGCCGTGCGAATCACGTGACCGACCCGGTCCAGATAATGGGATGTACTTTGCAACACCCGGCGTTTTTTTAAACATGTGTCCGATAGTAACACCGAATGAGGCGAACCCATCAACCAGTTGGGTTTTAGTTGTGAACCTGGTTTATATATTGTAATGCAAAGCAGCACACCACGCTTCCGGTTATGTTTTGATCCTCTGTGCCAGATATCAAGTAAATTAACATATAGATGATCATCTTTGGGGCAAGGGGCAATTGGGCACTAAAATAGAATTCACATCATCTCCAATAATACTGCCCAATAACTTGGCACGAATCTCAAAGACCAATAATACTGCCCAACACTAGCCCGAACCCTAAAGTGGTGAAATTTAATCTCAAACAAGAAAGTGAGGCCCATCCTCTACAGTATTGGAGAGGAGTTGAATTCACAAAAATGTGTGCCGGTCAAAACTTTTGTCACAATTTTTGCAAACCTATAGAAAAACGTAATTCTAACTCTATTTTAGTTGAATCATTAAATATATTCTACACTTTTATTAAAAAAATTCTATTTATATCATATACATTAGCATTGCCTGTGTGACATGGTTTAAAAGACACATTAACAAATTTTACTATCTAGCATAAACGTCTTTTCCGCTTGGAGGACACATGTGAGCTGCAATAACGATAAACGATCTAACACAGAGCATCTTTTTGCTTGTAATTTTTTTGCGAGTCACTTTGTATAGAAATAATAAATATTACGCTCCCAGCTGTTGTTCGCAATGTCTAAATAGCACATTAATTTTTTCAGTCAAATTGTAGTTAAATATGATTGTTTAATTAGGTTAGATATGACTACAAGAGTAACCTATTAGACTGTGTTTTAGAATTCCACCGCATAAAGAGAATGAAAGGTTACTATAAAAATTACTTTGTATAATTGCATCATGATTTTGGAGGGACAAAATTTGCTGAAAAATTATTGAGTTTGTATAGGATGCTTCACCTCTCCTTCCTTCCTCTTCCCTCATATCCTTCTTCTCCGATTTTCTTCTTTCGAAACAGGTAAACAGATCTAGTCAGCTCCAGTCTTACTGCTTCTTCTCTTCCTTCTCGTTCCTTTTCGTTCCTTTCTTTTAATGATCACGTTTTAAAGTATAGTCTTAATAGCTTTATTTATGTTAGTTATGACTTATGAGTAGGTTTTTATTATATATGAGTAATTTTTTTATATAGAAGTCTACTACATTGTTTGTTATTCTTTTTTGCTTCATTGATTCTTATAATTTACAAATCACTTTTTTTTAAGCTAACGTGTCAAACATGCAATTTTTCTCAGACACATTGTATGTTTTGACAAAAAAATATAGTATACATGTGATTTAATTTTGTAAATAGCGTAGATGAAAAAATAATTTATTTGGGCTTTCTGGTTTCCTCTTTCCAAATTCATTTGAACAACTGTCGGTGCTCCGCCATATATTTCGAACTTTTGTTTATGCCTCATAGAATCTAATAAATAGATTTAACACCGACGAATTTGAGTGCGAATCCTCTGAGATATCTCATATTTTGCGTGACCGACGTGTCCGTTTCCTATTCGGGAAAGCGTAAGGGGCCAGTATTGTTTTAGCTTTGAGATTCGTGCAGAGCGTATTTTAACGATTGAGATATTCCAAGAAGTCACGCAAAGTTTAAGATATCTCAGAGGATGCGAATTCTACTAAATAGACCTCTCTTCGTTTTTATTTCGTCTCTTTCTCTTTCTCCGTCACCGTCAGCTACTCCAGTTGATTTTATTTATATTTTTCAAAATATAAGCTCTCGACTCTTTCTCTCTCTAGAGAACGAAGAAATCAAGAGAGAGAGAAAATGGACGACTACGCGAGGGAGATGATGGAGCTCAAAACGCTTGTCACGCGAACCCTCGAGAAGAAAGGGGTGCTCGCAAAGATTAGGGTTTGTTCCTTCTCTCTATTCTTTTTTACTTTTTTTTTTTTTTTTTTTAATTTCTCTCTTTTGTTCCTGGTTTGGGTAATTTAGGTTTTTGAGAAGATTTAACTTTGTCATTTAAGATAGATCCCTATTGAAATGTGAACTTGGTGCGATTAGATGCACTCTGAAGTGGTTATACATTTGCGATCTGACCCCATTTTTTTTGTATCACTTGTACAAATTCATTATACTTCTGGGATCCAGTAGTATTTTTTTGTTCTTTTGGTCTCTATTTCTTTGGGTTTGTTAGTATTTGCAGCACGCATTAGTATTTTTAATGTGTAGTTACCTTTGAGCAAATTTTAAAACTGAAATTCTGTATCATTCAAAAATTAAATCCAAATTAGGCTTATGAGAAAATAAGATTGCCATATTAAAATTT
Source organism: Carex arenaria (assembly GCA_964058825.1). Taxonomy (NCBI): domain Eukaryota; kingdom Viridiplantae; phylum Streptophyta; class Magnoliopsida; order Poales; family Cyperaceae; genus Carex; species Carex arenaria. The sequence goes on along the minus strand of CAXKVW010001282.1, from coordinate 1,361 downwards.
TTAGAGGTTCTGCAACGGAAATTTCAGTACTTGACTCAACAATCTGTAGATACCGGGTCAGGATTTGATGCTATCCAAATTGAATATCTTATACAGTTATACCAGACTGCTCTACTATAGCGTTACTTGATATAAAGAAGCAATTTACCTAACCGCCCTTGTATCTTTGTATAATAGAGCTTGTTAAAAATTATTAAAATTTAGGAGCATTTGGTTCTCCATGAAGATAGTGTTGTATGAAACCCTAATTAAAAAGAAAAGAACCAACATAGAAATTCTGGTGTATCAGTATGACTGAATTGAAATCTCAAATACTTGATATTATCCCATATTAAAATTTAACTATTGACTTTGGTACCATATAAAAAAAAAACTATTGGATTTAGTGATTTATATGTAATATAATGGTGTAATATAGGCGGAGCTAAGAGCAAGTGTATTTGAAGCAATAGAAGAAGAAGATAAAGTTTCAGAAAATGACGAGGGAGCAAATCCTGCTTTGCTTGGCTGCTGTAACGACCGTGCCAAGCAACTCCATGCCTCTCCTTCAGGTTTTTACTTTTTACCACACACCAGTGTTTTACTGTTATGTTCAAATAGCGCTAATTTTTGTCTTATTTGAAAAGTAATAATGCGCACATTTCTCTTAAATGCTCTCATGTGCTTATTTATATGAAGATTGGTCTTTTTCTATGGTTTTATGGAAAATAAAAAATAAGGCCAAATAACTGTATGTTGATCTCTAGGTTCTGTACAAATCGGTGTGAAAGGGATTTAGTTCAATTGAAATACTGAAGTAGGGGCAATTTACTCCTTGATATCACCATGATTTTAAACATTGGTTGTTGTTTGCATGTACAGTAAAAAAAAAAAATTCATAGTATAGTTTGCATAAAATTTCATTAGGCCATTGGAAACCTCAAAATATTCCACATGCTTTCTTCCTGCGCCGCTAATTGAGAAATGAAGGTTTTTTTCATCAATAAAAAATTCAGAGGTTTTCTCAGGAATAACAAAAATTGTTATGTGTCCAAAATTTCTCAAGCTATCCATGCATGCTTGTGAAAAAGATAAAATAATAAAGCATAGCACTCTATGCCAAGAGGATATCACTAACATCTTCCCTCTAGTTGCTTAAAAAAATTACTTAACCCAGAGCACATGTTGTGTGGATTAGTAAGGAGAGGCGTATAGTGGATGTAAATAATGTCTTACTTTTCAGGGTTGGCTTGATATTTACTTTTCAGGGGCGTGTATGACAATTTCCTTGTTTTTCTTGTGTTCGTATGAAAGAGAAAATTAGTTGAAAGAAGAAATTTATATCTGCATATCACGCGGGTTAAGGGAGGCAGGGTTAACTT
>CAXKVW010001281.1:0-40241 GCA_964058825.1 Carex arenaria | reverse complement strand
TTCATAGACTGCAGAGAGAAAGGGGTAGTAGTGGAAGAGTGAAATTTCTCCATAATCCTTGTCTATTTCATGTGAATATAATATATCATTCAACTACTGTAGGAGCTGTATTCAACATTATATTTATACTAGCATCATGCCCGTACATTGCAATGGATGGAGACATATTAATTATAAGAGAAAAAAAAAATTCTGACATATTTTCATTAAATTATAGATCAATAAAAATAATAATTCAACAATAAAAAATAGACCAATATATTTATTTAATTAATCATGTAATTTGACCCATATTATATTATTATGTTATTCTGTAATTTGAAGCTTTTTGCACCCTTTTATCAAGGAAAAAAAATCAAACATATGCATAGAATCAATAAAAGACAAACTATTTGATTGGACGGCTAATATTCGATCTGAAATTTCATCTTTTAATCAAAGTCATTAACGGATCAGAATATCTACATGCTTAATATAAGAATGGAGATATCATCAGTTAACAACTTCACATGGATGCATATAAAATTAATTACTATGTGAGTTAAAAACATTTACATTTTATATATTCTGTATATTCTTGCATATCAATAAGAACCATCACTATGTCACAAAGAAGGTAATGACATGCCTAGTTAAATATGAGTGTAATATATATAGGTAGAGACCTTATTTCATTTATTGTTTATGTTTTAATTTTGAACGATGGTAGTGTAATAATATGTAAATAAATTTGGGATAATGGAGCGTGTCAAGCATCTTTATTGAAACACACTCGGACAAGATTTACAAAAGACCATTTCAATAAAAATCAAGTTTGAAAGAGAGGATCTCCTGTACAAGACACGGAAGCTACAAAAAAAAAAAAACTAAACTAAAAAAAAAAACTGGAAGAAAACAAACAAGAAACAACCATGCAACTTCTAGAGTAATATGATTTCAGTACTACTGCATGTCTACTATGATACAGCTCTTGTGGCCTTGCAAAGTAACCAAATTTCTTACAAGGGATCTGGCTTATCTGAAATAATTACTTGGGAATTCACCAAATTATACAATTCAAAATCTCACCTTTAGCAGTCAGAGGTCAAAGAAATCTATGGAGATCCATTCCTGCAAAGATCAAATCAGAAATATAATTTGCATCAGTAATAATTAATAACAATTACATGAGAGAAGATCGACAAAAGGTAAAACAGTTAAAAAAACAGAAATAATGTCAACACTTAACAACAACATCTATTTGATAAACTTCCATTTTATAATGTAATTACAAATATAATGCATTTCATAATCATATCAAGTAAAAAAAAAATTCACTGCAGAAAAACATAATTTAAAACTTAATTTTTCCATCATGTTTTATTTTTAAGGTTGTATAATTTTCATAATGTTGTTATTGTTTCCAAATTTAAACATAAATTCTGTACCAATTAGATCACTTCAACTCCCTCTGTTAAAAATCCCAACAAAAAGGAATTACTTCTCTCCCAATTTCCCTTTTCAAATTTTCTTTCTATTCTTCCATCACCTCCCTCTGACCTAATATTTTTCTCCATTCTAACTCTCCATTAAAAATATCGCATTTTATTTTACTTTTTCTTGTCTACTATCTTATAGGCAATATAATATTTGTCGCACAATGAGAAAATGAGTTGTTGGGAGCGGGAGTAGGAAGGAGAAAAACTAGATAGAAATGTAAAAGTAACCTTTCAATTAAGAGGGATGATTAATAAGATTAGAACAAAATTAAGTTTAATAGCTGGACGAAAATTATGAGTTCAGTAAAAGACTCGTCACATGGAACATATATTAGAGACATCTAAAGATATTAACCTCCTGCAAAATATCAAAATACTATCCATGCTAAATGAGAAATACAATATGCCCATACCTACAAAAATGAGCCCCCCCCCCTCAATACCCACAATTCAATAATGAAAAAGTACAACCTTGTTATCCCTTTTATTGCAGCTACTTCAAAAGATTACCAAATCGCCCTCTTAGCTGTATACATGAGAAAAAATTTAAGTACCTCCCAAAAAATTGACAGGTACATGTGATTCTCTAACATCTAAAAATATTATTCAGTTTAACAAGTCTAAAATAATGAAACAAAAGACAATCAGATAACGGCTTTTGAAGTTTCAGAGACTTACTCAACATTTTGCCGGGATGTGCTCCAGCCGGGCTCATAAGCTTCTAGAAATGCAATTTTCGCTTTGTTGGGAAGGTCATGAGGGTGAACAAATGGGACGCTTGGCGGCCACCCAAGCGCTGTACGAATGTTATTGCACGGGCCGTTAGATGTGCGTATGTGATCCTCGCACGGCCCCAGCCTACAAAATTTCATTTTGAGACCTTTCTTTTCTGCTATTTCCATAACCTTCTCTTTTAAGACCCTCTGTGCCTCCAGTCGTAGCCTCTTAGAAGGAGGGAGAGACTTCTGACTGGAAGAAGTCTCTCTTTTTTTCTTTGTTGAGCTTTTTAATGAATCTGCAATATAACAATATAAAAAAATATAACTAAACAAATGTGACGAAATAATATTGAAAATTGAACATAATTTAAAACCATTATAACAGGCCCAAAGTTCTTCAAAAAAAATATTACAATTAGATCTGTTCTTTATGAATTTAAATAGTAGACCAACCAGATTTGGAGCAACTTAAAATTTACTTGGACACTTGATCATATACTAATGAAATTGAATCGTTTAATTTTTTAATTGCCTGGTGAATGATAAATGGATTTTCAAATTTCACCAAAAATTAGAGAACATATGTATACTTTTAATTTTTTATTTTATTTTAATAAGCATCATGATTATTGACATAGTTCTCAAATAAATAAATTTGTTGTTAACCTAACCTATCTGTAAACAAAGTAAAGTTAATATACCAGTATATTGACTTAGGCAGGCCTCAGTGCTTATGGGTAATTAATCTATTAAATTGGCCAGGTAGGTGAGTCACAAATGTTTCTTAGGAACTCTAGCAAGGTGAGAAAGTACCATTTTGCCCTTCATTTGGCATTGGCTTTACATTATTCCTTGTGAACATCTGATCAATGGGGTGCGACCTCTGCATGAAGTCACTGACTGGTATTGAATTCTGAAACTGGGCCTCCACACCATAGCCCGCAGCCTGCATCTCGCTACAACTCAGACTTGCCATCGATTTTGGCATCAGTTTAAATGCAATTGAGCACCTCCCATACAAATTATTCTCAACCGCCACATCAGTCCTGTGCAAGGCAGGTCCCACGTACCCAGCTGTTGCCTGGTAAAGTGCAAGCCCAGGATAAACCATCACCTCTTGTGGGCCCAGGTTACTATCCCCTAGCACCCACTGCCCATTTAAATCCTTTATCTGTAACCCGGGTTTGTCGGGTTTAACCACAGTCACTAAAGTTTTGTCAACCTGGTGCTCATAGTCAATAGGAAAAATTGCAGTTTGCCCCTCCTGAGGGCCTGCCACAAAAGATGGCCTCGAGTGGCAACACACCGAAAGCACCGAGGAGGAAACCTCCTGGTTTCTCAACGGTACGTTGTCTAATATCTCGTTAAAAGAGCAGCTGCGTAGGCTGAGAGAGTAACTGACAGCATCTAGTACACACCTGGCGGCCTTTCCTAGGATGCAAAATATATCGGGCAGGGCTGATGGGGAGAGTTCAGATGACCTGTCGGGCTCGGGCTCAAGTGGGGTTAAGCCAGGCCGGTAGTCGTAGGTCTCTTGCAATAACTGAGGGTCAGCATAATACCCTGACGTGCGACACCACTCTGTTGTGTCAGTTGGGTTGTTGTTTTTCTCATAACTGTGTAATGAAATAATATTTGAGTGTTTTAAAATTGTATTTAACTAAAGAAATAACATTGAAAGTGTTTAAAATTGTTTGCCATCATTACTGATTGGTACAGTTACAAAAATGAAAGGCATTTGGTAGTTCCAAACAGTCGATACCAGTATAAATTTGAATAAATTTCCTTTGCCTGAAGAAAAAGCTTTACAACTTTTATTAAACCCAAAACCAGTTTGTTACCGCACCTGGATATTACGGTGCTGAAATCTGAGGTAATTGATGGCAGTTAGCACACATACCCCTGCTGATGGAAGTAGAGACGAGCAGATTCAAGGCTGGCCCGCAACAGTGCAGCATCGCCAGGTGGAAGCTCGACAATGACAGCTGAATACTGAGCTAGAGATTGGGTAAGTATGGATACTGACAGCTTGTAAGAATTAGAAGGGAGGCCCTCAGTTGGTACCAAATCTGAGATCTTCACTCGACCAATTGATGGTGGAAGAAGAGATAATTCCATTGCCACCATTAGAGATAGCTACCAAGTAATCTGCAAATATCATAATTTTCACTAAATCAGATGTATTGATAAATGAATACCAATTCATCCATAGCCTAGGTAATAGGTATAGGTATAGGTATCACATTAAAGAAAAAAGAAAGAAACTAAATGGAGATTGAATCCAAAAACACATGGAATTCTAAGAATCTGTTCTTGAGTTTAAGTGATTGAATTTACAGGAGAGAAACAAGCAAAGCAATTTACGGGTGGGTACAAGAACCAAATCAAATACCATGGGCTTCGTAAAAGAGGTCTTCTATAAGATAAGATTGCACTTGCACTTAATTGAATACTTGTTTCAGCGGTTGCGGTGAAAAATCATCCGTTGAAATTTGAAATTGGGAAAGAAAGAAAGAAAGGGAAGAAGAATCGAAGTTTTAGGTCTAGGTATTGGAAATTTGGATTTGTATTGAAAAACAGTTTCGGAGAGAACAGGGAACCATATGAATCGGGCAAATAACTTAACAGAGTACTTTTCGCTTCACGCAGCTCATTAACCATATGAATCGCAGTTTTCATTATCCAGTTTGTGCGCTGCATCAAGTCAAAACTCAATTGTTAAAATATTTACCCGACAAATCATTGCCCGATTCGATTCGAATCGAATCCCTTTTAATAATAATATTTCTCGACAGACACCAATCAGACTGCCCAGATGCAAACTGGGCTGGTTATAAAAGCCCATATTGGGCCTTATTTCGAAGCCCGCTATTAGTTTTCAGGCTGATTGTGTAGGGGTTCAGATTTGTAACATGGTAACCAAGTGTTATTGTCTTGTAGATCTGAAAAGATAGTTTTTGGAACACTTAGCGGTGATAAAAATGATTTATCTCAATACTTAAAAGAGTAATTTGCTTAATTATTTATTTATTGTTCGTTTGTTACAACATAATTAATTGATATTAATTGATACAGAAAGATGTTGGGAGCTAATTTATAGTATGAGTTAGACTCTTGTACAAGCATTTATAATTCGGTTGAAATATATAACAAAACAAATTGAGTGAGGCTAAGGTACTTTGCAAAGCACAAATTGGTCCGTACTATAAATTTATATCTTCATATTTTAAATTTAAATAATTGATCTGAACTGTTCAACGTGATTTTCATGAAAATGTAAAGTTTTAAATGGCAATTATCGTGTCAGCGAGAAGGTTAAAAGAAAAGCTATCGGAAATAGCGTAGCTATAGCGAACATAGTGGGGTTTTTTTCAAAAGTAATATTATATAAAGAGGAAGGTTCAAATGTCTCTATTTTTTGTGCCTCCATCATGCCTCCATTTTAAAAAATGTTAATAAATCAAAATTTAAATCATAAATGTCAAAATAAAACCGTTAGATGTGATCTATGTTATTTTTTCTACGTGCTCATAAAAAATATCACATTTCCATTTTTTTTTTATGTGAATCAATAATTTGAAAATTCAACGTCTATAAATTATCCACATTAGTATCTAATGTGCTTTTATAAGCTCATCCAACGGTTTTATTTTGACTTTTAAGTTTTAAATTTTGAGTTATTAAAGTTCTTAAAAATGGAGCAATTATGGAGACACAAAAAAATGGAGGCATTTGAACCCTCCTCTTATATAATTCTACTAATTATCAACATTATCTAAGGTTTCATAGAGCAGTAAGTAACACCAAAATTAAGAAATTATAATATTCATATTGAATCATTGCAAAATTTAAATATTTATTTGAAATATTCCTAGTAATATCATAAAATATGTATCTTTTTTATTCAAAATAACCTAAGTATCATGACATAAACTAATTATTTTCTATTCAAAATAACCTAAGCATCATGTCATAAACTATCTATATTTTTTATATTTGTAAGCAAAAGTAATATGGGTCTTAAAAAAATTGGTCCTTAAAAGAAATTTTCAATTTGAACTTTGAAATAAAAGCTTATATAGCATAGTGTGCCATTTGCACTATAGGCTACGCGCTATAGCGGTTGTAGCTCAAATAGCGCACTTTTATTTTACAGCTTAGAGTTTAAGGTCCGAGAATATTATAGCGATAGCACACTATTAGAACGCTATGAAAATGTGGTAAGAGATCAAATTTTATGTTTTTAGAATATTTTATTATTTTTTAGGTAGATATAAAATCACTAGTTTCATATGGTGCAAAAAAATTAGAGTAAGCGGTTATCTACTTGTCTAAAAGAAATAGTAAAGAAAAATCTAATTTTGTTTATATGGAGATTATGTTGAGCGGTTCAGATCGACTGATAGAATTTTGGAAACAAAAATATGATCATCCATAGTATGAACTGATATGTGCTTTACAAAGTACTATATCTTCACTCGTATATTTTAATCACATTCAAATAGTTGATCCAAACCACTTGATGTATTTATATATAAAAACTGTTGTACGTAGTGTATATTACTTTTTGAAAAAAAAAATATATATATATATATATATATACTCTTGTAGTATACTACTTTTTTTTTTTAAAATGGACTATTTTAATATATGGATGAATTAATTATTATGTGGATTAGTAAAATGTATTCGATAGTCAATTAATCGACATGTAGATCTTTCGAACAATATCATATCCACCTTATATGACGAAATCACATTTGAATATTATTGAATTTGTACACGAATGCGATCAGCCGATAAATTATAAAAAAAAATTCCTTTGACATTTTAATAGCAAGAAATATTTATGTGATTGTAATTTATTACAAATTCCTTGTAACTTTTTAATAGAACGATATATTACTTGGCTAAATAGATAATTAATTTTAGGGATATGTAGTAATTAATGATTGTAATCTAATTGAAGCTGATCGAAAAGAGAAATCATGAAGAAAAAATGGACTAGTCCTGTTGGACAATCTGGAGAGTGCTGCATTGTATTAATTAGATGGTAATGAAGAATCTTTTATTATGTTTTTTTTTTTTGGTAAATTAAGCATGACATGACACATGGTCTTCTTAATTTCCAAGTCCTCTTGGCAAGCATTACTTGGCACTATGATATATACATAATATGTAGTTAATTATTTTGGGTCTTTTATATAAATGCATGTCACCGGCAACTTAATTCGGAATTAATTAATTCACATGTTCCGTTCAAAACTACATATTCTCCTATATGTCACTCAAATATTATAAGAAGAAAGATACTTCATCTATTAACTTTCAAAGAAATTTACAAATTAAGTTTAAAAAAAAAAAAAAGGTTGCATTCTTATATCAATTATCTATGAAGTATTAATTAATGTTGTTAATTTTGATTGGAAGATTGAATTCAATTTAGACGATGCGCATGGGAGATATTTTCTCGAGTAATTAATATTGTTTGTTCATTTCCTTGTTCAAGAATGTTAACTATTATTTCCATATTATATATTGAGAATTATCGATCATTAATTGGTCCAGTAACAAGACAATTAATATGATTTTATGTTGAAAGTCGCGCATTTAATTACCCCAGATCATCTGGATTCTGGTATGGTTGACAATATTCTTTCTCGGGTAATATGTAATTATGTATGTACGTCTTCCAATTCTAACCTGGTTGACATGTCGTACCACAATGGACCCCTCCTCACCTCCCCCATGAACCTGGTATATATACCCCATGCATCTGGTATATATATATGGTCAATGGGATTGGGATCCCACTGCACAATCCATCATCCGTGACTTCTTCACTTCCTCCTCTTCTCTCCCCTCTCCATCAGTTGCCGACTGGTGGCGTACCGTCACACTCACACATTACCCTGACCAGACCAACAACCACGTACGTAACCTCCCACTTAATTCTTGCGGCTGAGCACTTTGATTCCACCTACTCAATCTCAAGGAAATCAACTCACCAGATCGATCATCCATGGAGTTTCTTCTTCTTCTTCTTCTTCTCCCCATGCATTGCCACTTGATAAAAATGGTATGTATTTGTTGGTTTTTACTTTAATTTTACCTCGCAAGATGTGCGCATGGAAGAATTTTGTCGGGGCGTTTGCGGGTTTCATTCCGCCACGACGTCTTCAACAGTCGGTGAAACTGTGCAGTTTGCATGGATCGGACAGAGTGGGACCCAGTGCCCTGGCATGTGCGCATTCCCCTTTGCTTCTCCTCCTGTAAATCCAGGATTTCAGGTACGTACTTGAATGAATGGCAACAGTAGAGTATATGCAAGCATATATGTATTAATCAGTAGAAATTAATAAATAAAGTTGAGAATTGAGATATATATATATGTATGTGACTGACAGTGACAGGTATTGGGATCGGCAAACGGGGATGGAGGAACAGATGGTATGATAAGCATATATAATAGCTCAGGCGCTGGCAGAAGCGTCAACTAACCCATATAATTAAGTATAACAATGGCTAGCTGGTATATATATGCTGGTGATGATGCAACGTACTGCTCCAAATGAGTCTGATCGGGGACCTGTGTGAGGGGGTCTACGGTCCCGGAGCAGGCAACTGCTCCATTGTACACAAGACCCGACGGGAGCAGTTACAACGTCGTCAACGGGGCCAATGGGAGGTGTTTTTTATTTGTTACAATGGATTTGGGAATTGGGACCCAGTCAGGAACAGTTGCTATGGGCCTAATGCTCTTAATTCATGACTTAATTCATGATACTCATCATACTTAGCTAGGCAGTACTTAGTTAATTAGGAGGTCTTGGTTTTTTTATTTTAATTTTTCTTTTTCTTGTTAATTTAATTTGTTGTTTAATTTCTTTCTTTCATTATTCTAGCTAATTAATTTGTCATGGTTGTTTCAAAATTTAGCCTTAGATGCCAAAGTATTCCTGTTATTGGATGGACCCCTTCCTGTATATGCAAATAGGTGGGGCTGTTACTTACTGGGCATGTGCCAAGTGCCATCCTATTGATATTTGATACACTTAATTGTGCCTCCTTTTAACTAGCAAGAAAATAAAAATGTGAGAATAATGACACGTCTACATCTGAGCATCCAATATTTTCTCCTTTGACTTCTTACTTTGTTGACTTTCATTTAGATCTTACCAAGTATAATAATATTATTCTTCTCCTTGCCTTATTGCCTACAAAGGAATGTATTTCTGTCAGAATAATATCACAAGGACTTCTGGTGTTTCAATTGATCTACACACTGATGAAGAGACTGTTTAGTTTTTAGTTTTACAAAAAAAAAAGATGAAGAGAACTGTTTAATTACTTGTTCTTCCTCGGCATTTGTCAATATTTGTGTTAACTTGCTACAGAATTAAAGATAATTCACATGCCCCAGCTTAATAATAATTGGAGAGAAGCCAGTACACATTTGCTAAGGTTAAGCACTCTAATTTCATAGAAGCAACTAATGTGCACAGTTAATACAATAAACATATAAATTGGAAATAATAACAGAAACCACAAACTAGATATATTCTACACTGTAAATACTTTCCTACCAAAAGAAATACTTCTTTGCTTGCCAAGGCAAAGCATTGAAACTACCAATACAAAACAAATTCAAACAACATTTAAGCTGTTCTATTATACATTTAATGCTAAGTTAACAATATAAGGACATTTGTTCAGAGAATCCGAGATCCTCTTGTATCAGGCCATTGGAAGTTTGGAGCTCCATTGTACTGTGACAAATCAAAAGATATCGTCTCTACCTGGTATCAAAACAAAACAACAATCACTAAATAAAAAATAATTTACAGATAATCATATTGATTGTAACTTTAAATTACCTTCCAATTAAGATACTATAAAAGGAAAATTAACAAGTGGATAAACTGACCCCGTAAGGATAGGCTTCCTGGGCTCCACCAGGTGTCAGTGACCATCCCTCATTCAGCTGTTGGACCTGAACATAACAAAACAAATTAAAATTATGTTCTTTTATTATAACTGCCCAAACTACATAAATTAATGTATTAAACAATATGATTCTCTTGGATAAGAAATTTAAACTGACATATGACAACAACAACAACAATCATAAAAAAATCAAGCATAACAACCTACATCTTTAAGCTTTGTATTATTATCTTACATATTACTAGAGGAACATAACGTAAATAGCTAAAAGTAATACTCTTGAATAAAAGTGAAATCTCGGCTCTTGACACTACACAATACTTCTACAAACATAGGGGCACTGCTAACTAGCAAAATATGGCTAAACACTGGCCAGTTGTCTAGTAAATCATCATTTTCTTCTCACACAGCAATTTTATGAAGTATAGAAAATATACTAGAACTAGTGTGTCCTTAAGCTTACCAAGTCTTTGGTGAGCTTAGTTCTAAAACCTATCGAAATAGCTTCGAACAATGAATCCAAACCGTTAAAACCAATGTACTTCACGAGTGATAGGTTTATATGCCAAATTTATAAAATTTTGACTTAATTTAGTATAAAGTCAAAGTGGTAAAAAAAAATAAGGTTTATAAGCTAGTTTTAATGCATTCATTTTTCATCATTTTTGTTACTGCTTGACTTTTTTAATTCAAAAAATTATAAACTTCACATGTAAACACATCACTTGTAAGTAGATTGGTTTCAATGGTTTGGATTTGTCATTTGTATTCAATCCGATAGGTTTTGGAGCTGAACCCACAAAGAACTTGGTGAGATTAAGAGCACCCTAGTTCCACTCAATAGAAAATATATCAGCCAGGGATGAAGTTTCCACTAAGAAGAAATACAAATGAGAAACTACTAAAAAGAACCTAGAGACGGAATACATTGGTTTGGCACAAGACAAATAAGACAATATGATCTTACATGCAACATCTCATTGATGTTGGTCCTTGCGATAGCCCCACTTGAGCCAGCCCCACTACTCTTGCTCGGGGTCTTCTTCTTTCCTGTCTTGAGCGCACCAAGTGCACTCACGCTCAGGCCTGGTATCTTCTTTCTTTTCTTCTTTGGCTGTGGCATGGTTGGGTCCCACCCTCTCGTACTCAGCGTAATTGGAGACAAGTCATCAGTAAAGTCCTCATTTATCAAGTTGTATGTGTAACTGGCAGGCACTTGTGCCACATCAGCATCCAACCTCATTCTCTGCTCTCTAAGCGACTTCTCAAATGAGATCACCTTCGAATAGCATGCAAAATAAATTACTTTAATCAATGCTACTCTGATATGTGAATAGTGAATATCAGATAAGTCCCCATGGCCTAGGATAACAAATTGACATATTTGACTCAAGGGCGGAGCCAGACTTTCAAATTGTGAGGGTCAAATATAAATAGGGGTCAATCGTATAAAATTTTTATTTCGTGAATGGGGGTCAATTTATAGTTCCCACAACATTTTATTGTAAACTATATAGAAAATCACATATAAATACAAAAAAAAATTGAAAAAAAAAAATGAGGGTCAATTGACCCCCATATGGTTTCACTCCCTCCGCCCCTGATTTGACTCAACTGATATTGTCAAAATACAACCCGATCCAGGCTCAGCTACAGATCAAATGGCCACAGAGAACATTGATTATCAAAAACATGCTTCAATTAAAGCAAGTAAAGCAAAATAAGGTCCTGTATTTTGATACATGTAACAGATATTTTATATGCATCTTAAGGGTATACCTTGTCCATTGTTTCTTTCAGAACTGATATAGTGTGCTCCATGGATTCACGGGCCCCACACCCAAATTCAAGGGTTTCTAAGAAGTTGCTGTGGGCCTGCTGGTACAGATCATCGTAGCTGACTGAGTCCTGAGTTGTAGGGACTACCAAGGAAGACGCAACCATAGATGCCTGGAGGCGCTTGTAATCCTTACGCCAGCGCGTTATGATATATTTGTTGGGAATAAGCATCACAATTTCTTGCCGGAGCACTGATAAAGCGTGCCGGCAGAGTATGCCTCGGTACTGAAAGGACCTAAAACATAAAGAAAAGTTGTGTCAGTGTGGGTCTCAAATGATATTAGTAGATGTAAATTCGGACTTGTATTTAAAGTCTTTCATTGCAGATGAAATTAGTAGTTGATTGTGAAATCAGGTTATGTGATAGAATCTCACCATCATAGAAAAGTTATATTATGATAATAATGATAATTTTACCACTAAAGTCAGAGTCCTATATTTACAGTAAAACCAAACTGAACTAAAGATGAGATAATTTACAAAAAATAACTAGATTAAGAAATGGTAGATGCTTAGCTCCTAGATGGCATCAGACTGTCATAAATTTATGGGAAAATTTCTCATGCACCCATATCAAATTCTAAAATAGCCAATTTCCCCCATGAAAACACTATATATCCAATATCCCCACCAAACTTAACTTTCATCTCTTTTACCCCTTAACATTTTAAAAATTAAATTGACAAACATACCCTTTCAACATGAGCTACTTGTTTGAAAATAAACAGTATCCTAGCATTAGACCTAAGTCTTCCAGGCTCCCGGGGGTCATTCATTTGACCATAGACTAGAGGCCTAATTTGAAGTTTTGACTATAGTAAACTATGAAAGGCATGAAGTCCCTCTATCTGTTAGAACTCTTGTGAGTTGAAACAGCAATTTTGGTCATATTTTCAACTGAAGTACCTGCAAATAGTTCTTACCTACAAAGGCACCAAATATCTTCCTCCACACTATCATAAGCAACTCGATAACCCCTCCCATTTTCAATCTCGGTGACCACATAAGAAACCACCGAACCGGTACGATCAACCAGGACACCACTCATCTGAAACAACTGTTTCACCTCAACCTGAAACTTATTGAACACCTCAAGTGTGTATACTTTTGCAATCTGTTCTTCGAATGGCATGCCAGAAATTATCTGTGGATGCATCTGGAGACACCTAAAATCCTCATATGTTTCCTTTTCTGAATTCAATTTGGCGCTGCTCTCGTATTGATCGAGAAAGGTTTTAATGGTGGTTTCGGGTCTGATCCACCCGTCAAAGAAGGAACTTGCTCTCTCACCTCTGTCGATAGTTGACATTCCAGCCCAGAAGAAATCCTTCACGAAAACTGGGACCCACTGTTTCCTGACATCGTATAAGTCAGTCAACCACTCGTTTGATTGGAGATCGTATTGTTGTACCAGCTCACTCCAATCTTTTTCGAAATCTGGTATGGTTAACGAGTCGTATACCAGATTAGTTAACCTAAAGATTATTGTATCAATATTTTCTGAGGCACCAATCTTCTCAGGTAAATCTTTCAACACATGCCACAGACAAAAACGGTGTTTCGCATCAGGAAATATACTTTTTACAGAGGTCTCAATTTCTTTGCTATATGCAGTTATTACTGCAACTGGAGGTTTATCGTCCATGCACCTCATCCATGTCCTGAAAATCCATTGATATGTAGTAACGGTTGTGCCAGAGACTACGCCACACCCAAGCAAGACCGACTGTGCATGGTGGTTTGTACCAATAAAAGAAACAAAGTACACATCATCGTACTGGTCAGCGAATTTGTTCACTTCAAAAGTCACCACATCACCAAAGTACCGGTATGCACTTCTTGATCTCGCATCTACCCACAGGGCACTTCTAACCTGACCCAATTCATTCAAATCCAAGCTATAGAAGAAAAATGGGTTCTCATCTTGCATTTTATCAAAGTACTCCATCAAAGCATCCAAATCCCCCTTGGCAAAATTCAATTTTCTCATTGCATCAGTGCCATCAGCATAATCTAACTCCAGGTTCGCAGATGCCATGTTATCATTTAATGCATCTATACCATCAGCATTTTGTACCCGTTCTTTCTTTGAAAATGGGTGTTTTTTTAAATATTTCTTCAATTTAGGGTTTCCTGGATCAAGTGGATGGTTGTGTTCTAACTCCAGTACTATAACTTCCCACCGATTTTGAAAATGTGCATCTTTTACGATCATTTTAGCTTTACACCCAGTTTTGCCACCCTTCTTTCGAGGAGGTCTCTTAGCATTAGGTCGGTGCCTTGATTTACCACCTTTTGAACAAATAAATGTTGATCTGTAGCGAAAGCCATCAAAGGTATTGTTGGACCTCCTGACAGTACCGAACCCAGTACGAAAACCATATGCCACATAAAACTGGAAGGCCTCCTCCTCAGAATTAAACACCATGCCGATTTTGGGCTCAGATGCATTATCTCCGGTTGTATTTAAAGGATTATTGTTATTGAGCACCTGGATTTGGGTTTGGGCATTTTCTTCTTCATTGTTCTCCAGTGATGTTTCTTCATCGGAAGAGGGATCAGACTCGCTTTGATCCGACATATGCCAATCTTAGATAGTACTGCTGTAAATAAAGAAGTGGTTTTTAATTAAATTATAATGTTTCGCCTCCCTCGATAGATAGGTAGTCAATCCATTGAGAACATTAGGCCTAAATGAATGGATAAATGGAACATTAATTACGCTGTCACTAATTTAAGTGACCCAGCTTCATTTACAGTTATTATTCTGGTTGGTCTTATTTGTAAGCTCAAATGAACTGCAACTATTTAATTTGCTGAGAAATGGTCTCAAGTCTCAACTCAATAAATTGAAATTGAGGTAAGAAATGGAACCTTTAAAAAAAATGGCGAGACTGAGCTGAAATTAACAAAATTCGGTCTGTACGAAACCCTAGATTTCATAGTGAAAAGTGAAATAAAGGACGGGAAGAGGCTTGCTTACCCGCGTTGTGTTGTACAAGGAAAAGAGAGAGAGGGCAATGCGAAATCAGCTCAGCTCAGCTCGTGCAGAGAATTTTTTGGGTTCATTTGATTTGAGTAACGATTGATGAGCAATATTCATTCATTCGTCTTGCACAATCTCAGATACATTACATATTTACATACACCCTTCTAGGGGTGTTCATCGGTTCGGTTCGGTTCAAACCGAACCGAACTAGGCAAACCAAAGTTTTAATTCGGCCGAATCATATCGGATGGTTCGGATCCAACTCAAAATTCAACATTCATTTGATTTGAGTGCCGAACAGGCCCATAAAGAAAGCAATCCTAATCCTAATCCTAATCCTAATCCTAATCCTATGGGCTATGGATTGCTTATTAAAGAAAGAATCGGTCAAGTAGTTAATAATCTGACCCAATAAGGGTTTGGCCCATTTCATGAAAATCTTTCTTTCTTGTGTCTGATTTTGATTCAGAGCCTCAATCATTCATTCAGTCGACATCTTTCTCGTAGATCTCGTAACTCGTAACAGTGCAGTGCTCATCGTTTTATTTTCAGTTTTCACAAATATTAATCATGCATTGACCTACTGAAACATATATTCATTAAATTAACAGTTGTACTCCGAATATAATATACTACTGAAACATATATTCATTAAATTAATTTCAAAAATATAAATCAATTTTTACGCAGCATAAGCTACAGTCAAGAATTGACAGCATATTGCGTGCATAGATGCTTTTTTTTTGTTTTGATTTTTGTATTAACTGGATATATTTCAAGCGATAATCTAAATTATCATAGGTGAAGCTAGACTTTCAAACAATGGGGTCAAATAAATATTGAGATCAATCATATAAAAACTATCTATTATTAAATAATGGAGGATCAATTTTACAATACCATATCATTTTACTCTAATATTTAATATTTACTGGATGGTAATTATTATTTAACTTAAAAATATTTAAAATGACATGTAGCAATATTCGTATATTAAAATGTGTGAATTACAGTGTTTAATAAATTTATTACAGAATTATATTAAAAATACTACAAGCCAAACAATGCTACGAAAATTCTCCCTCCTCTGATTTTATTTTTAAAGAAATCAAATTATTGATTAGAGTTCTATCAAAATTTTGAAATAAAATATCAATTATTATGATTATGATTAAGTTTCTATAAATAGAAAATTATGTGAAATCTGCGACAAATAATTTGTGTCCCTGGTCGAACACCAACAGTGAAAACATTGACAAGGCCATGCATGCATTATGCATATAATATATATAGTTTGTTGACGGGTCACATGTGACTCACTGTTTGTTTTGTGGGGCCTGTAAACCTGGATTATGTACTGGCAATGGCATCATGCTATCATCCATAACATGATTAACCAGTCCACCTATATATATTCAACTTAGGTCTCTGGAATTATATATCATTTGAGTTGTATATGTTGTTTAAAATTAATAGATATATGGTGCAGTTTCATCCAG
Source organism: Carex arenaria (assembly GCA_964058825.1). Classification (NCBI taxonomy): domain Eukaryota; kingdom Viridiplantae; phylum Streptophyta; class Magnoliopsida; order Poales; family Cyperaceae; genus Carex; species Carex arenaria. Next base: position 23,770 of record CAXKVW010001281.1, on the reverse strand, counting down.
GTAATTAATTAAGGTACGTTACGTAGGCCTGCTGGTAGGATTCCGATCATATCTCTAGTCTTCTAGAATGAATCCCCAATAATTACTCTGAAATTACTAATACGGTCCATTTATTTAGCTTTCAAAATAATTTGATGCAGGGCAGGCTATATTGATTCTGATATTTTAATTCGCCGAAAGACAAAACATTGACTCTAGTGATTGTTATTAATTTTTAAGGTTAATTGGTGATTAACAATTGAGAATGCATTAAAATTAAGAAAAGACAAAAATATTACAACACAATGAAGAGAAGTGAAATATATATATATGAAAGAAAAGAGTACAGCTAGCTAGATTGTTTTTTATATAAAATCTGGTAACAATTTGGTATAACTTTAATTAAGCTTTAATAAAAATAGTTATGGTTGTGTAGTTTATGGATATTGATATTTTCTATTAACTACCATATAGACCAAATTAAAAGTTATACGAGATAAGTACATAGATATTTCGAAAACATAGCTAATCTTTATGTCTTGTAAACAAAAATATTTAATTTCTTGGACCTAGATCAATTTCTTCTTGTATATTTATATAAAAAAATATATATAGAACTAGAGTTCTCTTAAGCTGACTTTTTTAGTGAGCTTTACTAAAAAAAAAAATCTATTAGAATGATTTCAAATGATGAATCTAAATCGTTAAAACTGATCCATTTCATGTGTTATACGTTTAAATGTTAAATTTATAATTTTTTAATTAATTTAGTATAAAATCAGACAGTAAAAAAACAAGCTCGTGGAGTGTATCCACTTCAACAGTTTAAATTCATCGTTTAAAGTCGTTCCGGTATGTTTTGGCGTTATGCTCAAAAAAGGCATGGTGAGCTTAAGAAGAAGTAGAACTATGGTGTTCTTAAGTTCACCAAGCCCTTTTGCGATCTTAACTTTAAAATCTATCATATTGGATTCAAATAACAAATCCAAACTATTGAAACTCATTCATCTTACGAGTGATGTGTCTACATGTGAAAATTTTAAACTTTCGAATTAATACAGTATAAATTCAAGTGGTCAAAATTAGAAGATTTATAAATTAATTTTAAAGAATTCATTTCTTGAACATTTTTTACTGCTTAACTATATACAAAATTAATTTTAAATTTTTTATATATAGACGCATCACTTATAAAGTAAATGAATTTGAACAGTTTAAATTTGTTATTTAAAATCAATGTAATAAATTTTAAAATTGAGTTTAGAAACAAACTTAATAAAAACACTCTAATTCTACTCATAAACTAAACTGTTTCTTATCAAAATATATATATATATATATATATATATTAATTGTAATATTATTTTTGCAAATTTGAAAAAATGTTGCGTCATGCATGTGTCATGTGAAGGAGACTGACCAATAAATTGAACAATAATTTACTCTTTTCCTAAAATTGAAGAGCAGAATTTAACCACAGAATTAGAAATTCCATGCCGATAGATTCCCTGAGGCAGGTATAAACATGCTACAGCAAAGAGGTCAGGAAAGAGACATAATTGGAAAGATGTAATGGACCCGCCACACGTATCCTATAGTTTAAGTTCATAGTCTTTGAAAGAGATCTAAAATCGATCTATTCCAGTTTCGAGATATAAAATAAAATTTGCTCAAGCTCAAGAATTAAAGATTCCTCCATCCTCCATCCTCCATCCTCCTAGCCTAGCTTAAGCCTAGCTGTCTATCTTTTTAACATTTGTCCCTAGCCCTGTCTTGTCTTGTGACTTGTCCCTCTCCCTCGTTCCCTCGTTCCCTCGTCCCCTCGTCCCCTCGTCGCTTATGCTAATCGCCAAATTTACTACTTGGTTGAAAATTTATGATACAATAAGGATATTGGATTTGGATACCCACAAATTTTTAGCCAATTTTTTCTTTTTTTTAGGGAATTGGATTTTATTCAAAGTTGAGTTTAAGCAGTTCAATCTATATATAATGTGATTTGTGCCACGATCGATTTAGAAATTAATCAATTTTGAAGGACTTTGTAAATTAAACCGCCAATATGAATACATATATATTTTGATGCAGATGGATAAGACGATTTAATTAGGCCAGGTTATGTCCAAATTAAACCCCACCGTTTTTTTAATTAGTGGTCAAAATGATTGCCATCTATATATTCATATTAAAACTGGTGATTAAGGTCAAGGGTCTAATTTGCATGTAGCTATTTTGTCACCAAGCCCTGTATTTTAATCAGCTATTTTGGACCAAATTATCTTGCAAAGATTTGGTTTTGACATAAATTAAAGATCATGTGATATTACTTAATGTGGACGCGTTTGAGCGCTCAATGAACAATCAATCCTTTTTCATACGCATCCAATTTCAAACAAATAAGGCCAAAATTGTAGGAATTATTGTCAATTGACCAACCAATAAATTGAAATGAAAATGTATTATTTATTTGGGTTGAATTTGAAGACACTGCCAATCTGAAAGTAGCACTTATAGTCACGTATATGGACAAGAAATAATGGGGAACACCAACACCAATCTTTGTTGTTTTCTCATATTCAAAGAGTACAAATTTATATATATATATATATATATATATATATATATATATATATATATATATATATTCAATTTTAAGTAATATATATGTAAATTCAATTCATAGTCGGCGCTAAACAATTGGTACAAACTAGGCAGGCAGTGTGAACCTTGCATTGGCTTCCTGGCGAATGCCATATATGTGTGTGTGTGTGTGTGAGATAGTTATCCACACTGTTAAGCAATTAATATATATATATATATATATATATATATATATATATATATATATATATATATATATTCATGATGTAAAAACATATATTAGAAGTAATAGTAAACGACCATATAAGTTACCAACTAAAACAATTTCCTCGAACGGATATTGTATGTATAATACTTGAACACCTAAACATCCAACCGATACAATTACGTGTACTGCTACTATAGAGAGAGAGAGAGTAGAACTAGGAGCAGAGTACCAAGTTCTTTTGTACATATATATGTATATATATAGAGTGTGGCTAAGTTGCTACCGGTAGCACTTCGACCGAAGTGCTACCGGAGTCATATCTTAGTACTCGATATTCAAACATCAAATTCAAACAGTTAGATGTTCAATCTATATTAAAATGTGCTTGGAGACCAATTTTTACATTTTTTTGAATTTTTTTGCTATTTATTAAGCTGGTTTGAAAACCGTTATTTTTATTAAATTTCTGGAGTATTGAAAACAGCAGTTTTCAAACCAGCTTAATAAATAGAAAAAAAAATTTAAAAAATGTAAAATTTGGTCTCCAAGCACATTTTAATATAGATTGAACATCTAACGGTTTGGATTTGTTGTTTGAACATCGAGTACTAAAATATGACCCCAGTAGCACTTCGGTCGAAGTGCTACCGGTAGCAACTTAGCCACACTCTATATTATATGTGTGTTTGTGTGTGTTGCACAGTATTAGAACCGATAGAAAAGTCCAAATATCAACCAGCGATATGATTATAGCCTACCAGTACAATTAATGCATGTGAACGATCTTAGAGCGATCGATCGAGAAGGCTGACAGAAAACGATCGATATTATTAATTTCCTTGGTTGGTCAACTGAGAACTTGAATTGATGTGAATTAGTTTGGTCTGAATCTGATGAATAAAAATCCAAAATATATAATTAATTAGGGAAGAAGATGGCATGCATGTAGGGCTGAAAACGGAGCCGGATTATCCGTTCCGAATCCGCTTCCGTATCCGATCCAGATCCAAATTCGGATAAACGGATTCGGATAATATCTGAATACGGATCCGGATAATTCCTTAATACATTGAAAAGATCTGGATACGGATCTAGATAAATTTCCACCTCAGTAAACGGAGGGGATATCCCTTTGTATCCGGATACAGATGGCATGCATGGCCACTGGTCTTTTTTGCTCAATTTAATTGTTTTCATATTCAATTTCATGCATGAGACAGTAGACATGCCTTTAAACTTAATTTCAACTTATATATCCAAATACTTCATTTGTTCACTAGCTAGCTAGTTTAATTTCCCCTGCCAATATCACATTTTATTAAATATAAGTATATATTTTTTGGAAACGCAAGTTTTGATCTTTTCACACGGTATATATATATATGTGTGTGTGTGTTGAAGAAAATTAAGTTTAATTTGGATTTACATTTTTTGGTCCAATGGATACATACAAATTAAGTCAGTAGAGGTGGTGGTGCTAGCTGTAAAACTTTTTAAAACAAAAATAGCCTTTTGCTTATAATTTCTACACTAAATATTTGAGTACATATATATAGCTTATATAATTAAATTTGAAATGAACGTACAAAGTATAATTTCAAGTACCATGTTTGTTTTTAACAAGTAGGTGCCAATTAATTTCAACTATTTTTGTTTATATCTGTTCTAAATAAAAGTAAATGATATGAATCTTTTAGCTTGTTAAATTTGTATAACCGAGATAATTAATTAAGTACCAGTAGCACAAACACGTACGTAGTGCAAACGCTGACATGCTTTAATTACACATTAATTGTAGACTCCAAAATACGTACACTATATATTTATATAGTAATATAAATAAATATAGTTAAAGACTTAAGATGACGGATTTGAAAGATATTTATCTCAGGATATATTTCTTTTATTTTTTAGCCGTTTACTTCCCAATTATATATATATATTAATAATTAATTCTAGCTGTTACTATTAGTCTACTAGTAGATCGATCAAAGTTGATCAATTATTAAGCGGGCAGGGGCACTTGTGACATCACAGGAACTAAGAGCAAACATTAGTACGTGTGGCTTGTCACTGTACACAGATTTAAATCATAATACTGGCATGGCCCTGAAAGAAAAATAAAATTTAAACCAGTCACATTTTCATCCCATATTTTTTAGTTACCACTTCAATATTTCAAAATTCTAACTTTACTATTAAATTCTGTACGCACCGTGTTTTTTATCATGCACATCATTAGTTTGTGCATGACTCCTAGGTAGTCATGTGCATAACTATAGTACGCAGGTGGTAACATATGAATTTTGCATAAATCAATGGTAAGATCAAAATTTTGAAATATTGAAGTGGTAACTAAAAAATTTCGGTATTTTGATTGGGTTATGGTTATCATTATTCCATTTGTAAAAGAAATCTTAAATATTTATTTGATATTTATAACTTCAATTACAAAGTTATGCCGTACTTGATAATTTTATTAGCCTGATCACAAAAACACTAATCCTTTATCGTATATGTAAAATTAAAAGTTAAAATTTGGGTAAAATTAGTGTGAAAAAAATATTAAATTATTGATGTGACAAATAAATTCGATTTTTATAATTGCAGAAATATATACACCAAGGAACGGGCTGCACAATTTGACTCTAGTGATAGCCACAAAAGATCTGACGTGAAAAGGCGCTTTCTTCGCAAATCGCAATGCATCAGATATATCTCAACTTTTACCTGACCGACGTGTACGGTTCCTATTCGGGGATAACGGAGGGGCCAATATTATCTGTGCATTGAGATTCGCGGAGAACGTATTTAAACGGTTGTGATTTTATATAAAAACACTCAAAGTTTGAGATATCCGGAGGATGCGAATTCTCAGATCAGGTGCTTCCACAGGACGATTCATTACAATTGAGTTGGCACAAAATACAGTCCTCTCCAGTTAACAACAAAAACTGGAGTTATTGTGTTTCATCAAAATGACATTAACTTGTGGTTTCGAATTTTAGAATTAGTTCGATAAATTCAACGTAACAACTAATAACTTAGTTTTAAATTTATTATATTTAATATTATCGTTTATTTATTTTGAAAAAAAATATCATCAATCAACATTTTTGTAGATTGAAAGTGCGAAGAGCTTTTAATATGATAAGATCCAACTAAAAAAAAAAAAACCAATAAAAAGATAGAGATTCACCCAGACAAAATTTCATAATAAATGCTCGGATATAATAAATAACTTATCCTCAAATACATCTATAAATCAATAGTTGGTATCATAATTATCGCTAAGAAAAAAGTCTTGGGAGTTTGTATATGCTATTAGTGTCAATCCTTATGAGAAGATTTTATTTTTTCAATATGAACCATATGATATAATAAAATACGTCATATCAATATGTTAATGTCATTTAAGGATCATTTTATTTATGACATAAGAAAATTACCACTATCATTTATTTTAAATCATACGGCCCAAATCAAAGATAAGATTATCCGATTTAAATCATACAGGACAGGACGTCTCCAATTGTTTTAAAATGGAAAAGACATGATATCCCAACAGTATGTTGTTACTGCGCAATCAGAAAGTCTCTGATCACATGCAATTTTTTTATTTTATGTCTGGTACGCCGGGACCAATCTATCTAACATAGACCCACTTTTTCCATATTTTTTATAGGTGAACTTTAGAAAATGATAGAAGCTTAAATCCTTTATCACTTTATCACATCACACGTACTATGTCTATGAATGTTATTTCTAAAAGCAACTATCAATGTTTTAATTAATTGTAGCCACCTTGTTTAGATAGTTTCCATTTTCATTCATGTTTATTCTTTTACCCAAGAATGAAAGATAACAAAACTATCAATAATATGGTTTTTTTTTTTTACTTTTTTTTTATCATTAATGTTCCTTTTTTTTTTTTACCAAACATATTTTACATTATATATCTCAAGTCTTCATTCAATCTTTTGTGCTTGGATATTCATAGTTTAATGGTAATAAAATATTCCTTTTATACCGTTATTAATTCATAACTTTTTTGCAATTTTCAAATTTGACTTAGTTTTCCTGCTCCAATAATAGAAAATAACCCAAAATAAAGTAAAAAAAATATCCGTTATTAGTTTTGTTTTATTTAATTATTTAATTATTTTGGTTTAATTATTTCTGTTTGGTTTCTTTTCCCTATAGCAATAAGGCCCCATGGAGAAGAAAAAGTGAAGCTAGAAGAGCATCTTTTGGCTTTAAAGCAAGAAGACGTAAAAAGGTTTCAATGATTAGCAACTCATGAAAAAAAAAGGTAGGTTAAGAAGGGGAGAACTTCTCAGAAGAGCGGACAGTTTACCAACCTGTTAATTTATCATTACCCATGCCTACGTACCAAAAGGTAATTAATTAATTGTATGGATGAAATTTTCTTTTCTTATCTTATCGGGTATCCAGGGTATGGATATGAATAAGTTTTTTTTTTTTTTTTTGTTAGTTTACTGAATGGACAAAAACTATTTCATGCCCGTTATCATATATATATAATAATTGTAAAATAAAAATAAAAATAAAAATATATATAGGCATATATCTATACAGAGACGAGAGGTGCATGGTATGATATACTTTTATTCATGATTGTAATATATATGAATATGAGATAACTCGAAATTTAATTTTATATAGAGAGAGAGAGAGAGAGAGAGAGAGTAGAACTAGGGTGCTCCTAAGTTCACCAAACTTCTTGTGACTTGACTCTAAAATATACTGAATCGACTTTAAACGATGAATCCAAACCGTTGAAACCCTTCCACCTAATGAGTGATGTGTCTACATGTGAAAATTTTAAAGTTTCGAATTAATTTAATATAGAATTAAGTGGTTAAAGAGAACGACTAATAGTCCCCTCCATTCTATCTCCTAAATGTCCCCCTAACTAACTTATCAATAAAAAAATACAATGGAGACAACTAACTAACTAGGAGAAACATTAATTACTTGAGATACTTCTTACATTTGAAAAAAAAAATTACAGTTGGTAGGCACATGTATGAACACTTATGCGCGCGAGTATTCATAATTAATATATCAAGTATTCATACCTAAGATATTAAGTATTTAAACAGAAAACTAGACATCAACTTTCTTTTCTCTCTAGTCACACACCTTTTACATGTTTTTAGAAGTGGGTTTTTTTTTCTCCGTTTAATCTAATCAATATTTCTAACGATCCGCGATGAATTTTTCAAATCTAAAACCACGAATATTTTTTACGTAATTGTCTCTTTCAAATGAGATCCATGATGAAGTACTTTCGGGTTCTTCGTCGTTCAAGTACTCATATCTCGGCATGCAAGTATTCATACCTCAACGAGTAAGTATTCATACTTTGCAAATTATTCATAATATAACTTTCAAAGTATCATTACTATAAAATATTCATATTGCAAAGTATTCGTACTAAAACATATAAAATATTCATACTATTTTTTTTTTTAGAATATAAAATATTCATACTAGAACATTGGAAGTATACATAACAAAATCAATAAAATTAATCTTACTAACATAATGTAAATATTCACACTATAATATTGAAAGTATACACACTACAAGGTATGAATACTTGCTCGACGAGATATGAATACTTGCATACCAAGGTAGGAGTACTTGAACGACGAAGAACCCGAAAGTACTTCATCATGGATCTCATTTGAAAGAGAAAATTACGTAGAAAACATTCGTAGTTTTAGATTTGCAAAATTTCTCGTGGATCGTTAGAAATATTGATTAGATTAAATGGAGAAAAAAAAATCACTTCTAAAAACATGTAAAAAATAAGTGTGTGACTATGGAGAAAAGAAAATTGATGTCCAGTTTTTTGTTTAAATACTTAATATTTTAGGTATGAATACTTGATATACTATATAAGAATACTTGCGCGCATAAGTGTTCATACATGTGCGCACCAGTTGTAAATATTTTTAAATTTAAGTGGTCCCCCAAGTAATTATTGTGTTCTCCCAATTAGTTAGTGGTCCCCATTGTACTTTATGGATAAGTTAGTTAGGAGGACATTTAGGGGACTAAATGGTGGAGGAGAAAATCTTTACTCTATTTATTAATTTCAAGCATACTAATTAAAGAAGATACGAATCTATTGTACTGTGGATTCGGTTCATTTTATTTAGGGTTTATTTATTGGATCAATTAGATTGCAGATCGATCGACTTGGGTCATTTCGAACTTGCACTCATAATGAAATTTGAAATTTGAAATTTGAAAAATAACAACAGTTCGAGTTCCTTCAACTTGGAATGGCTGGGGTCATATATAAGTTTGGACAGAGAGAGTGGGAAATATATAAATCTGCTGCGCATGTGATTCTTTCAAATCACAGGGACTGTTATTTCAAATTCATTCTTTTATCTGTTTTGAGATTCATGCATTTCAAATAATAGGGTTTATGTGGTTTCAAATAATTACATTGCTAGGTAATTATATATGATTTGAATCTAGTTTATCTCAGTTTAATAGTTGAATTGGTTTAAATAAATGAAATAGTTTGTGTTCGATTATATTCAGGTGTAGATTATGGAATGTGCTTCATATTTAGTTAGAATTTTGCCCATTCTAGTTGCTTATGATTATATACAATTAGGTAAATAATATTTCCTAATGGATTATTTTTTTACTAAAAAAATGTGTTTTTTTTCTATGATCTTGCCCTCCAATTTTATATATGAAAAAACATTAGTTGTCTTTCTAGTACAATAGAATGAAAAAAAAGACAGCAAACTCGAAGACGATAGACGGGTGCAATAATACTCTTTTTTTGTGTGTGAATTGCATGTTTGAAATTTGATTTAAAAAAACAAATAAAGAGAGATAACACAGTTAGCTAGAAAAATAGTCTAAGACTATATATATATTGGTTATCCAAAGATCAATAGTTCAATTTTCCTCACAACATTACATCCTCTGTGAAGTTTTTCAAAAAAGAAATTTGATAAAAAAAAATGTCATGGATATTTAAAATTAACAAGCTCGATCGTTATCTTTAACTTAGAAAAAACTTCTATTAAATGAAAAGACCATTTTGTGCATAATTTGTCATCTAATTTCTTGTTGTTCTATAAACAAGATGGTTTTAGAATGATTTGAACAAACCAATTTATATCATTGGTTAGAACTGTTGGTATAAATTTTTAGAATAATATTCGGATAGTTATAATTAATTAAAATATATCAAATTGAATTAGAGTTACCCGGATCGTGTGAAGCACTGTCCTTAAGCGTATTCCGTCTCATCGTGTAAGATGGAACCGCAACTAAGATAATCCGGGTTTGTTGCTCCTTAGGCACGCCATAGAAGCAACTGACGATAACTCCACAATATCCAACAGTTGATCAGATTATTGTTTTAGTTAATTTGGTAGGAATAGAAATAAGATATTTACTCGATCCATCCCCCTTTCAAAATCAGAGAAGAGAGAGTACACTTTATAAATTGTAGGAAGAAAAGAAACTCCTCAGAGTAATGCGATAATTAAAAGGTCTCAATCAAAGATAAAACGGTCATCTGATATAAATGGAATTGAAACAGAGAGTAAAGAGGTCCTACTGGCGCCTCTTAAATTTTCATTTACTCAATGGCTATTATCAAATGTAGAAACAGAAATTCAACTAATTAGATATTTTAAGCAAATATAAGAATTTTGAGTTTTCAAACTAAAGTTCCAACAAGAACTTCCGTAGACATATATTTTAGGGAAAAAAAAAACTGTAAATGTCAGATAAATTAATTATGAATATGAGAGAGAAATTTGTAATTGTCACTTATTTAATATCCGATGTGTTATCACTGAAGATAATTAATATTTGAACTAAAGGGGACTAAGCTAGCTAGATCCCGTACGATTTGAAACTTTCCATTTTTATTCTTTAGAAAATTTTAATTTTAACAAGAGTGATTACTATTTGTCCCTCTCATAAATTAAAATTACATAAAATTTATTCATCTGGCATGTAATGCTTAAAAAAAACAAAACAAAACAAAACAAAACAAAAAAAACTAGGAGAAAGCAAAAGCTGGAACCTCATATATTATTTAGAGATCGAATTAATGCCAAACTCTCTTACGAAAAAATAAGAATGGAGACAAATCGAACACGTTAATTACAGGTGGCATGCAGTAGGGAAGCCACAATAGCCTTTTTTAATTAAGTCTAATAACATAACTTTACATATACTTCCAGGAGGGTTGACATATACTGCCATAACTTAATTTAAAACAGAACAACATGTACACTAGCTACACAATTAAACTGCCCTGATTTTAAACGAGAGCTTATTAATTGCAAGAATAGAGACCATTGCTACGACTACCCAATATATAGATGCATCTCCATTAATTAATTTGAAAGATATATATTTTTTTTTCGACATTAATTGTTTGTTTCCTTTTAATAGCTTACCTTAATTTTTGCATAAACATTAATTGTACTTTCTGCCCATTTATTGCATATGTGGCTTGTGAATTCTATAATTTTTTTTTTTTAGAAATTTAACAAAAACATACGAATACGAGTTTCTATTAAAATAGTAAGTATATTTGTCAATTTTAGAATCTCAGTTGCTCTTCTCTTTCTTGGCATTTTCTCAATTATTTTTACATCCAATGTAAATGTATTTATGCCTCATAAACACTTTTACATCTAATGGAGTCCAGCTACGTTACTTATATAAGCATATCATGAAATATATATATATTTTTTTTACAATAGACATTATGTACACCTGTCCGATAAAAAAAAAAAAAAAAAAAAAAGGACCTAGAAAATTGATAAACATAAAACCATGATGAACACATTTGGTGCATATTCTGAGACGACTAAAAATGTTCATGGACTATATAGAACAAAATAAAAGATGGAATTATAATTGTTAAGAGATGTACATGATCGATCAGAACAGAACATTGCCGAGGTTAGCACCACCTTTTGTAGAAGATTTATAAGGTTGTGGTAGCGGTGTTGTTGTATCAATTTTAATAATTTAACAAAAAAAAATGAGGCTAATTGAGTCGTTGATACATTCTTATCCGCTGTTACCACCCCCCACTAGGACTAGGTTGAGAAAATGCCCCACAAAAGGACACTTGGGTTTGGTGGTTCAACTCCAATTTGTGTCCTAATAATTCTTCTTAGCTTACCAAATTATTAAAAAAGCTTGCTTAATTGGTGCTACTGTGATGAAAAAGAGGAATAACGTACACAGAAATTTATTATTATTGTTTGGAATAACTCGGGAAGAATAAGTTGGGTGCTTTGTTTTATTCTACGGAATCACACGGAGGATTGAGCGTTTGACCATGCACCCGTGACCCCAATATTAAATTCAATTTAAATTCAGCCTGATTTGGTTTGAAAATGCTACTTAATTGAGTCTTCTTCCAAATACTCTCTCTCTCACTTTGCTGCTATGACTATGATGATGTAATATTGTAATGTTACCCCAGCCATTATCAAAAACAGTGCGGATGACTTTTTTTGTACAAAAATGTTTAGATTTTTCTTATTTTTTTTAAAGATAAATTAACTTCATTATTAAAGTTCACATGTACAAATTTTTAACCGAATCTTGATATTATTTAATGTTAAAAAAATAAAAAAAGCTTCAAATGAAGCTCCGTCAAAATATAATGGTATAAAACACATCATATCAGAATTTTTTATTTTTTTTATTTCTACAACTATGTCCAATGTCTTTAAAAGTTTCAAAATTTACAATCAACACTCACCCTAGTGAGACCACAAAACTTGTGGGTCTAAAGAGATATTTTCAGAAATGACCCTAAAAATTTAGAACAAATCTGTTCAATTCAAATAAATGTTGTAGATTTGTAGCAGTGTTGTAAATAACGATATGCGCTCGTCGGACAAACATGATACTGTCAAGCGATTAATCAGAAATAATAGGTCATAATCAGAAATAATCAGTTAATTAGTCAGAAAAATATGTTAATATCTAATCACCGCCAATGACTAATCGGTCTAAACAGATGTATTTGATTTGTAGCACTAGGGAGAAGCAAGCAATCAATTTGAATCATACGTACAATATCAGTTGGATTTTGTGAAGTAATTTCTCTGTGTGTTTTGTAGCATAGAACATTAGAATTTAGAACGGAAGCGAAGAGGCGAGTGTGTATTGGAGATATGTTGGAGGTTATACGTTGCTGGCGCGTAGCAAAGAATGCCCCACATGAGGAAAATAAAACAGAGGATCTGATCTGACAATTAATATCATATTATTGTGTGTGTCCCACGGTCCCACCTAGTTGAGTTGACTCCTGCTACAACATATATAATTGTTAACCATCTCCGTACCTAACCCCCTCAATTCTCAATTCTCAAAGCACCAACTGCCATACATAAACATAATAATACAAGGTCTGCTACTGCTCCACTCGCACTTAATTCCTTACCATATTGTTATAATTGCACTTGCAGCACGAACGCAATAAATGGAACTTAATTGAACTATTATTTATTTATTATTAAACAGAGACAGAGTAGATTAGGTTTGCCATAGGGATTGGTATTGGGATTGGGACCCTCAAAATGCTACTGTACATGTATTCAACAAATAAACAAAAAGGAGAATTCATAATACCATCTATATTTACACTTATAAAAATTGAACCCTCACAATTGTCCTTCTAAATTTTCAAATTACATAATTTTTCCTCCAAAATTGTAAATCTAATCATTATCATTCAAAAAGAGTAAAATATGATGTTATGAGGTTAATCCAGAGTTTTTATGTTTTACAAGGATTACTATCATATTATGAATTTTAGGGGGAGAACTGCATGATTTTGAAAAACTTATAAAGCCTCAAATACGCACACACATCTATATAACATAGGCTACCTAAATTAATTTAGCAAATAAATTATGAGAGATTCAAATCCAAATGGTGAATCAAGGTTTTTTATGGAAAACTTTTAAAATGTTTTATAGTTATAAACATTTCATAACTATTAACAATTGAAAGTCATTTAACAGTTTAATCGATTTGAACACTTACACTATGATCGGAATCAAAATAAACAAGAATTCAATAGAATTGAATAGAAAAAAATAGAATACATACGATTTTGAATTGAATTTTTCTGATCAATTAAACAATTTTCATAGAGTGAATTCATTCTTAGAGATTTTATAATTATACTCAAGTTTTTTCAAATTTACATATGCTGCCATCAAAATCTCCCTTCTAGAGTTCTAGTTTGCAACAAATAAAAAGTAAAAACAACATTTTCTGCAACACAGAGAAAGAAAAACGAAGAAGAAGAGGTGGATTCTTACCTAGTTGGAAGAGACGAAAGGTGTTGCAGCAGTTGATCTTAATCGGAGTAAACGGAAAAGAAGAGCGGGCTAAGAGGGGTCCTCTAGTTTTTTGCTTATGTTATGGACGATTCTCGCCAAATTTTTTAGTTTTGACCGGGATTTTTTGACGCGATTTGAGAGCGGAAAAGTCGCGTGGAGTGAAATCGTCTCTCTCGCTGTCTCCGTTTCCGATCACGAACGTAACACGAATTTCTTTTCCATTTCGCATTTGAGAAGTCGCGTGGATAATAGTGCTACGTGTCTATAGAAAATTTTAACGCTAGAAATTAAGTCTATAAAATAGTCAAACTGTTTAATTGCAAGTCTACATGTGTCTTTTAAAAACTCGGTTGTAACTTGTCAACAAACAGATCGATGTCATGAAAGGGAGAGAGGGTGTCCGATGCCTATCGGACCAGAGTCTGGATGGTTTCTACCGTCTGATTCACTTCAAAATATGTGCACACATATATTAAAGCAAACATCACGAATATTAAAGTGATACGCACGATCCACTTTAAGATCTGTGCGTATCACTTTAATATTCGTCATGTTTGCTTTAATATTTGTGCGCACATATCTTGAAGTGGATTGGACTGTAGAAACCACCCATCAAACAGACTCTGGTCCGATGGGCATTGGACACCCCCCTCTCCCGTCATGAAATTCTTTGGTGCACACAATTTGAATTACTGCTGGTAAATCTTTTTGGTTAACTAGCAATATAGCGTAAAATAGTACTATTTAAAATAATGCTGTAAATCTTTTTGCTGCATTATGTATAAATAATACTATTTGAGGATGTTAGAAATTATATCACGTAAAATTGATTTACTGTTGGTAAATCTTTTTGCTGGTAACTAGCAATATAGTATAAAAATAGTACTTTTTGAGTAAATAAGAATAATGAAAGAGAATGCTAAATAATTATAACAATATGATGAGAATTTTACTCCAATATTATTTAAAATAGTACAAATATTTATTTGAATTTATACCTCAGAATTGTATTTATGAGAGGAAAACTGACTTGACTAATTTAGTGAGAAGTTGAGTTAATATTTTTGATACATCAGTTGGGTGATTTTGAAAGCTAAATAAATAGAGGAGCGATAACTACACTCTTTATCCACACCGTTTATCTGCATCAAAAAAATTCCTTGTACTTCTCTCATAAAAATGTTTATACCTTACATTTCTAGATTTGAAAACTTCAAAAACAGTATATTTACTTACTCAACAAAAGCATTTAGATAAATTTCTTATAATCATTTAGAGAAAAAGTGATAAATACCTTATATATTTGATATACATACAATTTTTTTTCCAATATAAATACTTTTCAGAGTGCTGATAAGAAAAATTAGGAGGGTTCAAATGCACCTTTTTTTTGTACTCCAATATGCTCCACATCTTTAATCTCCGTTTTCAAAGTCCAAACAGTTGATCCGAACCGCTCAACATGATCTTTATAATAAAATATGCTTGGAGACCAAATTTTATATTTTTTTACTATTTGTTTAGATAGGTACAAAAACAATGTTTTAAGGATATTCTGTACTATCCAATAAAGTGATATTGTATATATGTAAATATATTTTTTTAAATTCTAAAAAATATAAAATTTGATCGCGAAACATATTTTATTATAAAGATCATGTTGATCTGTTTGGATTGACTGTTTTGGACTTTGAAAGCAGAGATAAAGAATGTAAAGTATATTGTAGCACAAAATGAGAGTGTATTTGAACTCTAAAAAAATATATATAATAGTGCAGAAAATAATTTTGTAAGAAAATAATAATATTATTTAAAAGAGAAATCAAGTTTTAAGAATGGGAACATACCGTAGAAAGCGCAACAGTATCTATATCTAGCGACTAGCGTACTGTATAAATGTCCCAATAAAGGAACCCAACTGCTCTCTTTCGCTTCTCACCTCTTCTCTACCTCGTAATCTCGTAATCTCGTCATCCGAGAAGAGAAGAGAAGAGATCCCAACTGCTACTGGCTACTGCTATTGCTCTTTCATCATAAAAATCCCTCCAAATCTTCTCTTCCTTTCTGGTTTCCCCTCTCTCTCTCTCTCTCTCCCAAAACAGAGCATCTCTGTTTTCCTTTCTACAGGCCTGAGGCAGTGAGGCCTCCTTGGGAATGTGCGGTGTCATTTAATTCTCCTTCTCTCTCCTCTTTCTTTAAATCTCTCTTCCCAATTTAATAGCAGCAAAGCAAAACCCAATGCGACAACACAAGAAGACCTCTTCTCCATAATTCCCATGCACGCATGCTTCTCTCTCCTACTTTCTCCCTCTAGCTAGCTAAAACACAAGAAGAAATATTACACATTACTCAATAGCTAGCTAGTAGCTACAACAATGGCGACCTTGTCTTTTCGGATTTTCTCACTATGGTTATGGTTGCTAGCAACCATGTTTCTCCTCTCGGCACCACCAGTAAAGCCCCAAATGGAGACTCTGCTTCAAGTGAAGAACGCTTTCAAAGAAGACCCATTAAACTATCTCTCCGACTGGTCCACTACAAACCCGGTTTATTGTTCCTGGACCGGGATCACATGTGATGTGACCGGTTCAGATGTAGTTGGGCTCAACTTGTCGGCTGGTGCACTCACCGGTTCGGTACCGGCCTCTCTGTCCCAACTCACTCAACTACAGTTCATTGATCTCTCTTCTAACCAGCTTACTGGTATCATACCGGTTCAGCTCACCTCCCTAACCTCTCTATCTGTACTGCTTCTGTACTCTAACCAACTATCCGGTAGGATACCAAGAGAAATTGGCAAGCTCTCCAGTCTTCAAATCCTCCGGCTAGGCGACAATGCCGGTCTCTCTGGTACGATACCAGACTCCATCGGAGATTTGCACAACCTGACGGTTCTTGGTCTTGCATTTTGCAATCTTACCGGTTTAATACCGAGCCGGCTCGGCTGGTTGACACAGTTGGAAAACTTGGCTCTACATCAGAACCAGCTCGAGGGGCCCATACCACCCGGAATTGGCAACTTTTCGAATCTTGCTGCACTCAGATTGGGACAAAACCGTCTTAACGGGTCCATACCGTCAGAAATCGGCAGTCTGTCAAATCTTCAAGTACTCAATTTGGCGAATAACTCGCTTGAAGGCATCATACCAGATCAGCTCGGTCAATTAGTACAACTCAACTACCTCAACCTCATGGCAAACCAGCTAACTGGTAGCATCCCCAGTTCTCTCTCCAATTTGAGCAACCTTGAAATTCTTGACTTGTCGGTAAATAATCTCCAAGGAGAGGTACCAGCCGGGTTTTCTCAGTTGAGCCAACTCAGGTTTCTTGTGTTGTCTCAAAACAACCTCTCTGGTTCGGTACCAGATACACTATGTAACAATGCAACAAGCATGGAGCACTTAATGCTATCTACCAACAACTTCTCCGGTGAAATACCGGCTAGGTTAACCGAATGCCGCACTCTACAGCAATTGGATTTGGCGAATAATAGCTTGTCTGGTACAATACCGCCACAGCTTGGTGAGTTATATAACCTTACTGACTTGTTGCTAAATAACAACAGTTTGTCAGGCCAAGTACCACATGAGTTATTCAACCTTATCAATCTAAAAACCTTGTCTCTGTACCACAACTTATTAAGTGGCGAATTGCCAGATGATATAGGCCGGTTAGAGAATCTGGAGATTCTCTACATTTATGAGAATCAATTCACTGGTCCGATACCAGAATCAATTGGCAACTGTACCAATTTACAAATGATCGATTTTTTCGGTAACAATTTCAACGGTACAATCCCACCGACCATTGGCCGACTAAAACAGCTCAACTTGTTGCACGTGAGACAAAATTCTCTCACGGGTCCAATGCCACCTGAGTTAGGGTTTTGCCGGGGGTTGACCATTCTCGACTTGGCTGACAATCAAATCTCCGGTATATTACCAACCACTTTTGGCATGTTACATTCACTTGAACAGTTCATGTTGTACAACAACTCACTTGATGGTCCAATACCTGATTCCATGATCAATTGCCGAAACATCACCCGTGTGAACCTATCAAACAATAAGCTCAACGGAAGCATCCTACCTTTGTGTGGGTCCCACAATCTCCTCTCTTTTGATGTTACAAATAATTTGTTTGATGGAGAAATCCCGACTCAGTTGGGGAACTCACCAGCACTTGAAAGAATCCGACTTGCACAAAACCGACTTATCGGCTCAATACCCAAATCTTTGGGAGATATCTCTTCTCTCTTCCTTCTTGACCTATCCTTGAACTTTCTCACTGGTGAAGTACCAAATGAACTCTCTTCATGTACCGGTCTCAGCCACATTGTGCTGGACCACAACCAATTGACTGGTACAGTACCTGATTGGCTAGGGAACTTGCCCCAACTGGGCCGGTTAACCATGTCATCCAATTCTCTATCAGGGCCCATTCCAGATTCACTTTTCAATTGCTCCAAGTTGTTAAAACTCTCTCTTGATGGAAATAACCTGAATGGTACACTCTCTCCTTTAGTGGGCAGTCTTACATCCGTAAATGTGCTTAACCTTGGAACAAACCAACTGTCAGGTGAAATACCGACTTCACTTGGGAAACTATCAAATCTTTATGAATTAAACCTTTCTCGTAACCTATTTTCCGGTGAAATGCCGTCTGAGCTTGGCCAATTACAAGAACTTCAAAGTGTGTTAGACCTCAGTATGAATAATTTAACTGGGGAAATCCCGCCTTCTTTTGGATCACTCTCCAAGCTTGAAAATTTAAACCTTTCACACAACTCACTGACCGGTGGGGTCCCAGCACAAATAGGCCAGATGGGTAGCCTAGTAAGTCTAGACCTCTCGAGTAACAATCTTGAAGGAAAATTAGACAACCAGCTCTCTCACTGGCCTGCTGGGTCGTTTTCTGGTAACCTCGATCTATGTGGGGCCCCTTTGGAGTCTTGTACATCAAGTACTTCGAACTCTCCTCGCTCGGCACTACACTCTGCTTCTATAGCAGTCATCTCAGCCACTGTAACCCTAGCAATCTTACTTTTAATAATTGCACTTGGATTCTCACTAAGGCATCGGTATTTAAAAAGAAAATCTGGTGAAGTGAATTGTGCATTTTCTTCAAGCTCTGCAAGTACCAATAGGCAGTTGATCATCAAGGGTTCAGCTCGCCGTGATTTTAAATGGGACACAATAATGGAGGCAACCGGCAACCTAAGTGATGAATTTGCAATTGGGTCGGGAGGGTCTGGTACAGTTTACAAGGCCGAACTACCAACCGGGGAGACTGTGGCGGTCAAAAGAATTGAGAAGTTTGATAGAGACTCGCTATTTTTCCATGACAAGAGTTTCGCTAGGGAGGTGAAAATACTCGGACGGACCCGGCACCGTCATTTGGTTAAACTCCTAGGTTTCATAAGTAATGGAGAGGGAGCAAATTTGTTAGTCTATGAGTACATGGAGAACGGTAGTCTGTTCGATTGGTTGCATGAGCCGTCAACAGGCCTAAAACGAAAGAGACATTTGGGATGCGAAACCCGGCTAAAAATTGCTCTCGGGTTGGCAAAAGGGGTGGAATATTTGCACCATGACTGTGTGCCAAGGATAGTGCATCGTGATATTAAGTCGAGCAATGTTTTGTTGGATGGGGATATGGAGGCACATTTAGGCGATTTCGGTCTTGCTAAGGCGGTTATTGAGGGTAGGAGTGGTGCCGATTCGAACGGATGTACTGATACCGGGTCTTGCTTTGCTGGTACCTATGGATACATTGCTCCTGGTATGTTAACTATAATACATGTTCATAGTGTTAATTAGCACCGTTGTTATACTTATAGTCATTTTTTTTAAAGTAGTAACATGTTTTTATGTTATGATGTCAAAATCATAAATAATTTGGTCCCATCAATTTGGAATATAATGATGGTTGAGGAATAATTAACACTTAATAATTGGCCTAGGATGAGACTGGAAAGTCAATGAAATTTATGGGGCGTGTCTCCTCTAGTACAACAATGTGGACCCACAAATAAGTGACCATATGAAGAATATCTGAGCAGAATGACCTAATTAATAGCTAGGCCCAAATAATATTTTGCATAGAGTAAAACCTTGATTTATTTATTTAATTAATTAATTAATACTAATGCCTTATTAATTGTAATACGATATTGGCAGAGTGTGCTTATACTCTGAAGGCAACAGACAAGAGTGACGTGTACAGCATGGGGATAGTGTTAATGGAGCTTGTGACGGGTCTCATTCCGACCGATAAGAAATTCACCGGCGACATGGATATGGTGAGATGGGTTCAAACACTCACTAGTTCATCACCTCCGTTACGAGACGAATTATTTGATGGAGCACTAAAGCCACTCACTCCAAACGAAGAATCATCCATGTTACAAGTACTTGAAATCTCCTTACAGTGTACCCGTGCTGCACCCACAGAGCGGCCAAGTTCGAGAAAGGTATCAGACCTGTTGCTACATGTTTTGCTCAAGATTCATAGAATTGGGTCTATGAAGAAGATGTGAATTCGTTTTGTGGTTTTGAAAGTGAGAAAGGTAGTTCTTTTAGGGGGTGAATAGGAAATTAATACTTGAAATTGGTAGTGTTAGGCCTTTTAAGATATATCTAAAAATAACAAAGAAAAAGTTTAAGAGATGTAAGTGTTGTCTTTAGTAATTTGTTTGCTTTTTAAAAGTGGGTTATTGGTTTGCTGATGATTTTTGTGTGTGTATATATATAATGTTACAGTTGTGAAATTACATTAAAGTTGTTTTTTTTTTTTTTACTGATGCTTTCAAATGGGGCTGATAGAGCCGAAAATGGGCTCAAATATGTGTCAATTCGAATTTCAGTACAAAGCATCAACATGTTGGTTCACATTTACAAAAATTGCACATGTATTTTATAATTTTGATTAGTGATGGGTCTCTTAAATTCAGTTTTTGTAAAAGCAGAATACTAGCCCTCCTTGCAATTAATCCAAAATAAAAACAGGGAAAATATTATAAGCTACATATAGGCTCTTAGGTAGTAGTTGAAACGCATCACTCATATTAGATCGATTTTAATGATATAAATTGATCGTTTAAAATCATTCTGATAAAATTTAAAGTTAAGCTCAAGAACACGTTAGACATTATGAATGAAAAATACAAAAGTCAAACCTGAGGAGAATTGCGCTCGAGTATTATATTTACTTGTAAACCAGCCCAACATAAATTGAGCCCCAATTAAACCAACTCGTTACTCGTTAGATTTCAATTACTAGACCTGGCCCAGATACGGCCTTTTTCTACGCAGCGGCTACTCGAGAGTCCAGTCCAGTTTACTACTTTACTCACCGCCGCGAGTCCATATCCTCTGCATTAAGTCAGGTTTCGGGATTATAATATCAACCGTCCGATCATAATCCAGATCAATACCCTAATGTACGGGGATCTTCAATATTCGTGTTAGTACGTATCGGACGATAGAGATTGGTTTTTCACTATCTCAAAAGATGAGGGGAGTTGAATTTCACCTTCGCTGGCGCTGGGTTTTCTCTAAAACCAAATGAGATAGAGAGAGAGAGAGATTAGAGAGAAGAGAACAGGTGGATCCGGATTCGATAGGAAGAATTAAACGAGGTGAAGCGAAGCGAAGCGAAGGTGCCTTGGATCAATCGATCGATCGAAAAAGAAGAAGAGAGAGATGGGAGGAGACGCCAGTCACGGCCATGGAACCGGTGATTTCAGGAGCAAAGTCTGGAGCATGACAGGTGGGCCCTACTGCCGCCCCCTGCACTGGCGGCGCAACACCGCCATCGCCTTCTTCGGAATCGTACTCGTCTGCATCCCCATCGCCATGAAATCGGCCGAGCTCGAGGTGCTCATCGTTCTTTCTCTCCATTTTCTTTTCTTCTTCATACTTAGCTTGCTGTTCTCTTTTAGTTGCGACTTGCGATAGATCTGGACCCGCTTCTGCTTGTTAAGCTTAGATTTTGTAGGGGCCAAGGGAAATAATACTAGTGCGTAGATGTTAGGGTTTGATGCAAGGATTGTAATTCTCACTGCACAAGTGGTGGTGTCAATTTTTACATTGATTTAGTTAGCTTTAGATAGGTCAATAGTCTGATTATTCTTTCATTAGTTTTCTCAATTTATATAAAACTTCAATATCGAGCTGGTCCCGCAAATGACAAGGATGGTACTAACAAATGTGAAGTGTGGGTGTAATTTTGCACATGCATTTGCTGCTTGATATTGAATATTTCAATATGCCTTGTCTTAACCTTAACTTGATTATAACAATTTTTTAGTATTCTGGATCAAAATTGACCTTGAGGACAACCCACTCAAAAGTATTAAATGTCTTGAAGAATTACAGATTTTGCTGCCAAGCATGTCAGCTTTAGAAACTCTGTTTGATATGTACTCCGAGCTGTATGCTTATTTTTTCTGGATTCTTAACAATTGTCTGCTATTTGGATCCATTGTTTCTTGTCTTATATGCTACATTTTTCTCAGTGCTAAACTGGTAACGTGTCTTCCAGTACCGAACTGGTACCAGTTTGGAACAGATAACCTCCTCTTTCTCTATTTTCTCTTGTTTAAATTATACTTTGGTTTTTAAGGCTCACCCAGGATTTTATGCTTAATTAAAACTCTTTAACGAGATTTTACTCAAATATTTTACTTGTAAAGGATTTAGAACTGAAATTAGTGTTAATGATTGGAAGGATTCTTGCACTACTCAGTAAGGAACTGGCATGTATCAGTTAATACAAGCTGGTCATGAATTTGGATTAAATACAACTACAGCGTATACTTTTATTTGCATGAGAGTTATAATATTGTAGTTCATTGAGCTAATATAATGTCTTCTTTGGTTTCAGCAAAGACCACATGAGCCAGTCCGCCCAATCCCTTCACAGCTCTGGTGCAAAAATTTCGGCAAGAAGGAATACTGAATGCTAGCATTTTATGACATGGTTTTAAATCATACAAATTTGGCGCAAAGTTATTTGACAAGATGCGTTCCAATCCAATGCGGATGACTTTTTTTTTTTTTTTTTTTTTGTTTGTGCTACTTTGTCGTCTTGTTTTGCTGTATTGTTTTAGCTTAAAACGGCATGGTTGCTATGAGTTGAAGTACATTGAATAAAACAATTCTGTTTTACAGAAGTGACTATGATTCCCATTCAATACTCTTCTTATTTATCTGATTTCCTGTTCTGATATTTGGGTGGAAATACCTAATTTCTGATATGTGAAATTATATTCGAACTGTAATTCTATTATCTTATGCATCTGTTTTTGCCATATATATGTTATTAGTGTCTGTTTATACTCTACAGTGAGTTCAGATTGATTTTCCAGAATTGCTTGCTGTAATCTGGGTTGCTTATGCTTAATTGTAAATTTGTACGGTGAATTCAGATTGATTTGGAAAATAAGGTGCAATGGCCGCAACGGTATACAGAAGTGCTATAGAGAATAATCTTGTTGGCGTGAGATTGATCATGCTATTAGACAACCAGAAGCGCAAGACTTATGTGAAATGTGCGTGAAAGGAGTTTTTTACTGTGTTGCAGA
>CAXKVW010001280.1:0-72284 GCA_964058825.1 Carex arenaria | reverse complement strand
CCATCCGGCAAAATTTAAGTGTATTCCAGATTTACTGAAGTAACTCAAATTTTCATTTTGGATTCGATCCATCTGATCAGATGTGGAATACATGGGATCATTAAATATTCGTGGCAAATCTGATTGGACGGTCTGGATACAAACACAAATGTTGAGGTACCTTGAGCAAAGTGTATTAAATTTTGCTAGTGCTTGGACTGAGCTCCGAAGTCATCTCCTTCCAGGGAAAGGAAGAAAAATACTTTGAAAACCCAAACTGGGCCGAAAAGCCCATATTATCACCCTATATCAAAGAGCGACAATCATCAATCTCATTTCCTTCACCTCCAAACCAATTTACCTACCAATCAACTTGATCCAAACCGAGCTCCTTGGAAACTCTCCTCTCCGTCAGGTATGGTCCCGCACTCTCTCTCTCTCTACCTGTGGAATTCAGAGTTTTTTCTAAATTGCTAATTTCTTGCACAATATTTACTATGTTTTCGTTGATAGGCGTTGAATGTTACAAGTTAATGAAAATCAGCACAAAATAGCTGAGATTTTTCATCTGACCCCCTTGGCTTGGGGCAATGGGGACCCGCCAATTAGAGTCATTTGTAAGAGAGCGTTGTAGATCGGGAACTCTTACTGTTAATGAAGCACATCGCCTGTTTGACCGGCTTCTGGCCACCAGCAATCCGGCACCATCCATCTATCCCTTCAATCATCTCTTCACAGCACTAGTTCGCATGAATACCTTAACCAACCATTACCCGACTATATTTTCCCTATTTAACCGATTGACCCAGACTAAACAGATCTCACCCGACATCTGCACATATAGCATCTTGATAAACTGTTGTACTCGAGTGGATCGGGTCGAATTAGCTTTTGTTTTACTTGGACGATTTCTTAAGGTCGGACCTGGGGTTCATTCGGATGTATTCAATCCATTATTGAAGGGTCTTTGTAAGGATAATAGGGTCCATGAAGCTGCAGCCATAGTGCTTGACAAAATGCCTAAGCTGGACTGCACACCTGATCTCTTCTCCTTTAACACTCTTATGAATGGGTTATGTAAGATGGGACAAATTGACAAGGCAAAGGAACTCTTGGACTACATGGTTTCTAAAGGGTTTCAACCTGATGTCGTGACCTATAACACTCTCATAGATGGGCTATGCAAGAAAGGGCTACTAGACAAGGCAACACAGATGCTACAATGTATGATTTCCAATGGCCTTGACCCAAATGTTGTAACTTATAGTGCTCTCATGGATGCGCTATGCAAGAAAGGAGAAATTGAAAAGGCAGAAAAACTCTCGGATTTAATGGTTTCTAAAGGGCTTCAACCTAATGTCGTGACCTATAACACTCTCGTAGATGGGCTGTGCAAGAAAGGGTTGATAGACAAGGCAACACAAATGCTGCAGTGCATGATTTCCAAAGGCCTTGAACCGAATGTTGTAACTTACAATGCTCTCATGTATATGCTATGCAAGAACGGAGAAATTGAAAATGCAGAAGAACTCCTGGATTTCATGGTTTCTAGAGGGGTTCAACCTGATGTCATGACCTATACCACTCTCATAGATGGGCTGTGCAAGAAAGGGCTACTGGACAAGGCAAACCAGATGCTACAGTGCATGATTTCCAAAGGCCTTGAAATGAATGTTGTAACTTACAGTGCTGTCTTGGATATGCTATGCAAGAAAGGAGAAATTGAGAAGGCTGAGGAGCTCCTGGATTACATGGTTTCTAAAGGGGTTCAACCTAATATTGTGACCTATAACATTCTCATTGATGGGCTGGGTAAGAAAGGGATGCTAGACAAGGCCGAGCAGTTGCTGCAGTGCATGATATCCAAAGGCCTTGAACCGGATGTTGTAACTTACAATGCTCTCGGACGTACTGTGCAAACAAGGAGAAATTGAGAAGGCAGAATAACTCTTGTATGGCATGGCTTTGGAATTCCAATCATAGCAAAGGGAGCACAGTCAGAAAAGAAGCGCATAACCTGGAGGTTGTGGCTGGTATAAATCATATGCAGTGCTGATGGCAAATTGGTATTTTTGCTTTTGTTTGAATCACTATTCTTCATGCTTAAATTTTACATATTGAGGAGTCACCGGTATCATTATTACCGTATTAGGTAACAACCAAGCTTAACAGTAATTCATAAAGCTTTCGGGTCCATTTTGTAAAAGAAAATAACACATTGATTGTTTAATCTCCCAAGCCTTGATTAGTAGAGGTGATGATTGAGGCATTTGAGCTGCTTTTTAGTGTTTTTCCTTTATCTAACGTGCTGAACAAATTTTAAGCTCCTACCAAATTTTAATTTGTTCAGTTCATTCTAGTGAGAAAGGGAGTAGATAGAGAAAGAAAAAGGGAGCAATGTATGCGCTAGCGACGGGAGACCAGTATAGAAGCTTCTGTTCAGTTCATTCTAGGGCCTTGAAGCATTTGCATGGTCAGTCTGCAAATTTTGATTCCCACAAACAGCTATTTCTCTGTCAAACCAGGGCAAATTGCAAGTCAAACTTACTGTTAAATAGTAAGCATTAGCAATTGTTCACTAAATCAATCAGAGTTAAATTATTGTTTGCTTTCGGGAAATTTACACTAAATTCATGGGTATGTAGTCGGAAAATTCTATTATTTTTTTGCAGTAATATTTCATTCTTAAATAAGTGATGCTCGAGAATTTATACTAAATGCCTTTCCCCTTGGTTAAATAGTAACCGTTGTGTATATTTGAACACAGTAATATATATTATATTAAATTAAGATTGTGACCGGTAACTGATAATTAATTCTCAAATTTTACAAGAAGTTTAGGAGCAAAGTTGAATCTTCTAGTCAAAAGTCGACTGTGATATAACACTCTTTACTAAGTGATTGGTTAATTATGCAGAGCGTCTCGGCCAACCACTTCATCTCCCAAAAATGCTGAAGATCGACATGCTTCTTTGGTTCTCCAGGCACATGTAGAAATCCTGCATGATTTTGTCTAATTGTACGAATGCCCGCTAGATGACCAAATTAAGCATGGAAGGCAAGGCAGAGGACACGAGTACCAGCGAAACCCGCTAGATATGTTGTGGAATTCTCACACAGTTCCAAATTTAGCTGTTGCTTGGAAGTTGGAACATCTTAAAGTTTAAAATAGGAACATGATACCGTGAGTGTTACATGGAACATTGGGATCTCATAGTGCACATTTTTTTGTCCTTTTTTTTTTTTAAACTCTCTAATTTTTTTTTCTCTGTATAAAAAACATATCTATGTGATAATTTGTGATTGCTTCTTTTCATCGGCAGCGATTAATTCTTTATATTAATTATAAAATTTGTTTCAAGTTCAATTTTAGTACTTCTCTATATAACTATAATTTTTGAGATACTGTACTGCAAAATTACCATTTTTTTTTATCAAAATTCACTCCCTTTTTTGTTTATACTTTTTTCCCCTTCTTATTACGTTATTGATCCAATAATGAAATAAACTGCAAAGAAAATAGAGAAAAAAAAATGTAAACTAACTAATGTAGACAAAAAATCAAACATTATTAGTAGACAACTAAGGTAGCACACCAAGTAAAGAACTGAAAAATAATTAATCAATCTCCTCTTTTGTAATAACTATATTCAATTTCTTGAAAAATGCTAACTGAACAATTAATTATGCATTTTTGGTACTTGACAGATGCTACTAATGTTTCGCTAGCTACTGCGAAATTATTAAAATATCAGATACTATGATTGACAATGGGTCCAAACCAACTGTTTTAAAATTCAGTCTAATTCGGCCGAATATTCGTATTCGGTTGGAATCCGCATAGAAAATAAGTATTCGGTCCAATATGCGGTTTCGAACATTCGGCCGCATATTCGGTATTCGGTATTCGGTTCTGCATATTCGGCTGCATATTTCCCATATTCAGCCTCTAATGTAAAATCAATCATTTATTAGATACTTCCTTAATTTGCATACAAATTAATATGAAATATCATTTTAAAATATGCACATATAAATCCGGATAAAAATTCAAATATGCGGCCGCATACCGTATATGTAGTTTGCGGTGGCCTTTCGCATTTAGCATAAGAACCGAATATTAAAACACTGAAACCAACAGACAAATTAAAAGTAATTACTTTGATAATATTGTGCAACAACCTGACATTTTGGATTAATTTCTCTAGATATATGGCTATTACTCGTGTGTGTGTGTGTGTGTGTTTTAATGTAGTTTGAGATCATTTTATGCTCATTTCAGTAGCATCGTAATTGTTTCGTTTTCAAACTCAGAACCATACAATTAAGTCATCTTCTAATATTTATATCACTATGTAAGTATTCATAGGATTGAACTGGATTTTTTGCAGCGTAAAATATATGAAATAAGGTATACCATTAACATGCCAAATTTAGTTATCCAAACATATAAAACTCACTTGCTACATACACCACCAACAAGAAGCTATTTTTTTTACCGAGGCCCTGTTCGGCGCACCCACATAAATAGTGAAATGCAGTTAAAATATTATACCAATGCCCATTCCTCAATACACGCCGAACAGGGTCTGAATTCGTTATTCGACCTAGCATTTGAATTCAATCATTACCAGTTTGTTAAATGAATTATTTTCAATGTGCTTATCTTAGATATTGTTTTGTTTATTTAACATTTCTTCTGATATATTTTATTTATTTATTTGATTTGATTTAATTATTATAAAAATTGAATGGACAAATTAACTTTTTATTTCGTACTCTCCCACAATTTAGTCACTGCTCTGATCAGACGGTACAGATCTAAACATAAATATTTTTTGTACCAAAGGTGATACGAACAATTTAGTTACTGCTCTGAGCTCTAAATTTCTTTGTTAGCAGTTAGCAGTTGCCTCCAAAGAAAATAGAAAAGCACTTGAAACCCTATTTTCCCTCACGGCCTCACCTCCGATCGAAAATTAAAACCGAGATCCTTCGGAACACTCCTCTCATCTTTCTCACACACTCTCTCTCTCTCTCTCTACCTGTGGCTGGTCTCTACTCTCGCCCCCATTTTAGTTCAACTAATAGTTCGTATATCAAATTTTAATTTCAGCTTTTCCAAGTTTTTTCAGAATAGCTAATTTCTTCTACAATATTTGCTATGTTTTGGTTGATAGGTGCTGAACTTTGCTTCGGAGTAGCCCTAGGCTTGGGGGAATTAGATGAATTAAGAATCCGTAAAGCATTTGCCTTACAGTTGCTGAAGTAATCCCTGGCAATGGGGATCCGCCAATTAGAATGGTTTGTAAGAGAGCGCTGTAGATCGGGCACCCTTACTGTCCCTGAAGCACGTCACCTGTTTAACCGGCTGCTGGCCACCAGTGACCCGGCACCGTCCATCTATCCCTTCAACCAACTCTTCACAGTACTGGTTCGCATGCACAACCTAACCAACCATTACCTAACTATCTTTTCCCTATTTAACCAACTAACCCAAAATAACCACATCTCACCCGACAAATACACTTATAGCATCTTGATGAACTGCTGTACCCGAGTGGGTCGGGTCGGATTAGCTTTTGTTTTACTCGGACGGTTTCTTAAGGATGGACCGGAGGCTGAAGCACATGTGTTCAATCCATTATTGAAGGGTCTTTGTAAGGATAATAGGGTCCATGAAGCTGCAGCCATAGTGCTTGACAAAATGCCTAAGCTGGGCTACACACCTGATCTCTTCTCCTTTAACACTCTTATGAATGGGCTGTGTAAGATGGGACAAATTGACAAGGCAAAGGAACTCTTGGACTACATGGTTTCTAAAGGGTTTCAACCTGATGTCGTGACCTATACCACTCTCATAGATAGACTGTGCAAGAAAGGCCTGCTAGACAAGGCAACGCAGATGCTGCAATGCATGATTTCCAAAGGCCTTGAACCGAATGTTGTAACTTACAATGCTGTCATGGATATGCTATGCAAGAAAGGAGAAATTGACAAGGCAGAGGAACTACTGGATTACATGAGTTCTAAAGGTCTTCAACCTGATATTGTGAGCTATAACATTCTCATTGATGGGCTGTGTAAGAAAGGGCTACTAGACAAGGCAGAGCCATTGCTGCAGTGCATGATTTCCAAAGGCCTTGAACCAGATGTTGTGACTTTCAATGCTCTCATTGATATGCTATGCAAGAAAGGAGAAATTGAAAGGGCAGAAGAACTCCTGGATTTCATGGTTTCTAGAGGGGTTCAACCTGATGTCGTGACCTATAACACTCTCATAGATGGGCTGTGCAAGAAAGGGCTACTGGACAGGGCAAACCAGATGCTACAGTGCATGATTTCCAAAGGCCTTGAAATGAATGTTATAACTTACAATGCTGTCTTGGATTTGCTATGCAAGAGAGGAGAAATTGAGAAGGCTGAGGAACTCCTGGATTACATGGTTTCTAAAGGGCATCAACCTGATGTCGTGACCTACACCACGCTCATAGATGGGCTGTGCAAGAAAGGGCCACTGGACAAGGCAAACCAGGTGCTACAGTGCATGATTTCCAAAGGCCTTGAAATGAATGTTGTAACTTACAATGCTGTCTTGGATTTGCTATGCAAGAAAGGAGAAATTGAAAAGGCAGAAGAACTCTTGGATTTAATGGTTTCTAAAGGGCTTCAACCTGATGTTGTGACCTATAACACTCTCATAGATGGGCTATGCAAGAAAGGGCTACTAGACAAGGCAACGCAGATGCTGCAATGCATGATTTCCAAGGGCCTTGAACCGAATGTTGTAACTTACAATGCTGTCATGGATATGCTATGCAAGAAAGGAGAAATTGACAAGGCAGAGGAACTACTGGATTACATGATTTCTAAAGGTCTTCAACCTGATATTGTGAGCTATAACATTCTCATTGATGGGCTGTGTAAGAAAGGGCCACAAGACAAGGCCGAGCAGATGCTGCAGTGCATGATTTCCAATGGCCTTGAACCGGATATTGTAACTTACAATGCTCTTGGGTGCACTGTGCAAACACGTAGAAATTGAACAGGCAGAGTAATTCCTGCATCGCATGGCTTTGGAAATTCCAACCATAGCATAGGGAGCACAGTCAGGAAAAAAGCATCTAACCTGGAGGTTGGGGCTGGTATATATCATATGCAGTGCTGATGGCAAAATGGTATTCTTGCTTTTGTTTGAATCACTATTCTTCATGCTTAAGTTTTGCATATTCAGGAACAATATATGGGTCGCTGGTATGTCTTGTACAACTTGGAAACCATAATGTGTTGTACCAGTCAGACAATTACTATTTGTATGGAATGACATGTGTAAACCTCCTCTTGCATCTAATTTGAAGATTTGCTGCTCATTGATATTTTATTTTATTATTTTAGGAGAATTTTTCATGTTTGCACTGGATCACAATTTTATAATTGGTCATGTTTTATGTGGAAATTGGAGTTCACAATCTACTAAGCGAACCGATTAATTATTCAAGATTTCTGATTATACAATAGGAACTTCTGAAGTTGTCAGATTTATGTAATGGTTTGTACTTGGTTTTATGGTTTTGACGTTTTCTACACAATAGGTCACTAGTTAAGCACTAACATTAGTCTTCTTGCTGCAAATTGCTGTAAATTGAATTATAACTTTTAAGGATCATTTTTCTTTTGTTATGTTTGGATTAGTTTTTCTGACTACTATTGGGTTTCATTTCTAGCCTACCGCAACTTGTTTGGGACTAGAGGCTTAGTTGTTGTTGTTGCTATGTTTGGATTAGTTTTTCTGGTCTTGTTGTTTTACTGATGTGAGCTATTGTAATCCCTTGAGATTTTAATTTCATTTAGTCAAATTGCTAGATAGTCATCATTAATTAACCTTCAAAAGAAAAATTGTGCAGCAGCATTTGCAGATAAATATTCAAAGAGGCCTGTTGGATCAGAGCTGTTTTGACTAGGTTAACACAGGTTAGTACCCTTAGCCATTTTGCATTTTATTTCAAGTCGGATCTGAACTTTTGTTCAGGTTAAAACCCTATGGTCGAGTTATTTTTCCCCAAGACTTCCCTACAGGATTTTCACTCTCTGTGATAAAGAGGTTTTGATTTCTAAGCATGATCATTGTCTTTTTGTTATGTGGGACTCGAAAATGAGCTCAATTCAATATCACCATGTTAATTTCACTCTCTGTGATTAGTTCTCTTCAGGGACACCATTTCTGGTATGAATATGTATTAATACCTGATGTGGTGCATACATAGGGTTTCAAGATTTATGTGTGTTTTTTTGTAATAGAGTGATTTTTTTTACTATAATATTCTGCCTACTTTGGGTGATTGTAGACTAGGGTAGCAATTTTTGGGTGCCCCTATTTGGCGGTATTTGATACCAAATTTGTACCTCTGGCACAACCAGGTTGCTATTTGATCAGTTTCCATATTTGTCTATTTAATTTGATTGTCAAATTGTAGTCAATTCAATTGGTGTTTTGTAAGAGGTCCAAAGCTTATCTGTGGCTTAAACAATAATTTATGCCTTGGGTAAAAGACCACTCCGAATCCAATAATTTATGTCTTATAGTATACTAGTTCTTCATTTTGGTCATTAATTATTTGTAATTTGTGCAACTTTTAGTATACAGGTTATATGCAAATCAGTGTTATAAATAACAGTATGCGACCATCGGATGTACATGGTCCCCACCAAGGGAGTGACTGGTTAATTGCTACTTTTATCTGTCTATTCTCATTTTTAATGGATTAATACCATTATCTTGTGTTTCCAACATTTCATAATATTATGCGCCAATACACATGCGTTTGGTTCTGTAGCTTTTGATCGACACTAGCATTGTATGACCAATAAGAATGCAAATTGTATTTCATAATATTATACGCTTACATAGCAAATTGTATTTCCTTTTTTCCTTTTGGGTCTTTAACAATCAACTTGAAATTTGTTTTTTTTATAGTTCTGAGTTATCCATGGAGGACTAATTAATCAATAAGAATGCAAATTAATTAATTCGAAAAATAGAAGAAATAAATGCACATCAGAGCAGGGATGCATGGGTCATAAATTAAATCAAATAATTTTAATGAGGAGAGCTTTATATCGGTGAATTGACAATTAATCGATCTCCTCTTTTGTAAAAAAAAGAACTAATGTACACAATTAATGTAGCACATTATTAGAAATAGATAATTAAACATTATTGGAAAAAAAATGTTAAATCAACAAATAGTTATGCATTCTTGGCAGATGTAACTAATGTTAAGCTAATGTGAAATTATAAAAATAAGATACTTATGATCAACAATGAGTCCAAAACAACAAACGAAAAGTAATTGGTCTGATAATATTGTGCAAAATTAACACCCTGGCATTTGGATAAACTTGTCTATATATAAATCAATTTAATCAAAATTAACATTAAAATTAACCCCTGTTTAAAATCCAATTCTATATATGGCTATTAGTCCTGTATTTTGAGATTATTGTATGGGGAAATTTTACATATTGTTTTTTTTTTTTTAAAACAGAGAACAAAATGCTCTCATTTCTAAAATCTTAACAAAATAGTCTTGTGGACTCCACTTTTCTCCTCTCTCTTCTTCCCTCCAACACCTCTCATTTTACTATCTTTGATTATGTTTGGTTGTGGAGTAAGTAGTGGAGTAAATCCTTTAATTCACTTTTAAGGAGCCAAACAAGAAGTAAATTTGAAGGAGTAAGATGGAGTAGCATTTGAGTTAATCTGAATTAAGTTACTCCACCTCTTCTCTTTAGGTGGAGTAACTTACTCCACCTGTGGGTCACGCAATTAGAATAATATCATTTTATAATTTCTCTCTCTTCATTAGCTTACTCCACCATATTCTAATGAAACTCCAACCAAACATGATTATTTTAATCCACCTTAGCTTGGAGTAAGAAATTTAATCCGGAGTAAACTTTACTCCACAACCAAACATGACCTTTAAGAATTTTAAGAAGGGGTAATTTTAAGAATCTTAAAATGTTTGGTAGCAATTTTTTTTTATCGTTTCATCTCTATAGATTAACAATATTATTATGTTTTAATTTTTTAAATTATTGGATGCATTTTTTATTTGTTTATTATTTAATTTTTTTTTTGCTTGTTTGAAGTTTCAATTTGCATGAATTTATTGGTATTAATATTTCTTGTTGTATTGATAAAATTGTGATTTGGTCACGATCTGATAACATTAGTCACATTTAGCAATTAGTTTTAAAAAATATTAGAAAAATCATAAAGGTTATAAAAAAGGTATGTAAAAATCATACACTAAAAAATGATGTTGCAAGAAACATGCTGAAATAATAAATTTATTTTACGGTTTTTAAATTGAGATTTGTGATTTTTTTTTTTTACATCTTGACAACGTCTGAAAATTTGATTATCTTCATTATTAAATCTCCAAAAATTCCATTTTTTTGTAAATAATACAATTGTTTATGGTACATGTAAATATAAAATTTGGTACATCATCATTTTAGATGATGATTAGATTGTACTGAGCATTAATCTTTGTTTGCCAAATTCGGTAGGTGGAATGCATTAAATATTTGTGGCAAATCTGATCGGACGGTCTGGATACAAACACAAATGTTGAGATCTATATTGTAAATGTGGATATTGAATTCAAATGCCACCTACTACATATTATTCATTTTAAATTTCAACCTTTATCATAATTTTTTTTCGTTCCACCTTTGATGATCACGTGCTTGATCTTTAGCTTCAAATTATACACCTTTTATAATCGCCTTTATCATATTATGTATGCGAATGGTCACGGCATGCGAGTCACGACTTGATCGCATGTCGTGTCCGAACATGATTAGTCACATTTCTCATGTTTAATTATTTTTTCATGATTTAGGTTAATTTATTCAAGATTCACCATTTGAACAAGACCTAACAATCCTAATTACACGTGACTCGCGTGACCATGTGCTGTGCCAAATTTTAAAAAAAATGGTCACGGCACACGAATAGTCACATCATGGGACACGCGAGTCACAGCACAGAACAGTAACATATACCGTGCTATTCTGTGACGAAGCCGGCTCCGCCATTTTTCGTAGATTATAGGAATTGGAAAACATGTTATAGGTATAAGGTTTCGTGAAATTAAGAATATATGAACTAGGATTTGGTAAGTCCAACCGAGTTGATTCTGAATCGAGTTAGAGGTAACTTGCAATCAACTCATAAATCAACCGAGTCAGTAAACTCGAGCTAGTTTTGACTCGAGTTAGTATCAAACCGAGTTATTAGCAAGTTGAATCTAAATTAATTCCAAACCGAGTTTCAAGTCGTGAGCTTTTTGTGCATCTCTAGTTTAGTCCATCGTTGGATTAGAAAAAGAGAGCGAAGGAATAGTCTAGATCTTCTGTGGCGTTATTTCTCTGCACACCGTTGTCCGGATGGATTTCCAAAGAGATAAGAGTTTTTTTTTCCGTTTTTTGGGATTAAAATTTAAAGGAAATCTATCTAGATCGATTTATTATTTTAATTTAATTTCTAAAAATAAAAAATTATGTAGACTTGTCGCCACTCATGTCAGCATTAGTAACCAGTTTGATGTCAGTACGACTAAGTTAGCATTACATTATTGTATGTGCATTAATTTTAGACTTAGGTAATATGAGACTCGTAAAACCCAAAAACATTCATGAATCCTTTATTCCAATAACCAGAATAATAGTTTCATACTGTTTCATTTAATTTTTCTTAAATCAAGTACTACAGAAATGTGTCACTATCATAAAATTATTTTTTGCTGATGGTATCTTTTCAAATATTTCTCAATAATACCGATTAGCCATCGGATTGTCAAATAAAAAACGTGAAACCGACGAAAATAA
The DNA here is from genome assembly GCA_964058825.1 of Carex arenaria. Taxonomy (NCBI): domain Eukaryota; kingdom Viridiplantae; phylum Streptophyta; class Magnoliopsida; order Poales; family Cyperaceae; genus Carex; species Carex arenaria. The sequence continues at coordinate 60,407 of CAXKVW010001280.1, read as the reverse complement.
TTCTTGCAAATTACGGTCTGACCTTTTTCAAACTATATTTAATTTATTTTTATTGAGTGAACTATAGTGAAACTATAACGATAAGTATATTATAGATCTGCATGTACTATGAATTTATATTTTTTATTTTAAAGTTCAAACAATCAATTTGAACAGCTCAATATAATTTTCATATGATAATATATTTGAATATTGTTTTTATATTATTTATAATATTTTTACAGTTATTTTAGATTGGCAGAAAATAACTTATTCTAAAAATTTTGGTCCATTAATTCAAAGTAATGGTTTCTTATTTTTTTTTTCCGAAGTATGATTTTCTATCTAAAAGTTAACAAAAAAGTTTTAGAAAATAAAAAATTTGGTTTTCATGTATATGTATGTTGAGCGATCAGGATCATTTGTTTGAACTTTATATTTAAAGATATAAATTCTTAGTATAGATGGATATGTAATTTGCATATTGTTATAGCTAGCACTGTAGCATAGCCTCATTCTTATTTATTTAATAATTTATATAGGCGTATAATTACTTAAAGGCAGGCAGGCATTTTGAATGTCTTTTTTTCCCGAACTGTTGCATGTGATCGATCTTCAATTAATACTCTGTTGCATGCATACACTAAAAACGAACTCGATCGAAAGCCATGCACGTTAATATATAGCGCCATATATGTCGGTGTTGCACTCTTCTTTAATTTTTACTGTTAACTAGCTTGGTCTTTTTCATTTTGTTTACAAAAGATATCTTTAATTCTTTGTAATTTCGACTTAATAGTTACAAAACGATTGTAACTTTCCTTAATATAATCAAATAACGCTCATGCGTATATATTCTTAGAGTGAGGCGGAACCAAATTTGGGCTGACTAGACGAGTTCACCTGCTCCAGACGAGGGCAATCGGAGAGGCCGCGGATGGAAGGAAAAAGGGCAGAACACTGTTTGAAGATGACGCTCGAATATATTTTTGGTGAAACCATTCACTCTCAAATCGAAGTGTAGATTTTACTATTGAAAAGAAATTAAACCGGATTTCACTTCCTTCCTTTCTCTCTCTTACTCTTTCTCTACGCGCTGTTTTTTTCGGAGCACACTCTTAGAGTCTAATATATAATACGCAACCGGGAGACCATTAAATAATAATTAGAAGTGGATTAATGAAGATAACATTTGAAGAAGTCACTCCGACTTCTCTAATACCGACTCGGAAGTGGGAATTAAGGAACTAGCTAGGAAGGGACCGTGATAGCTCCATGTTGTTTGTCGTCGCATGCATCATGCATGCAGTCTTCTTGTTTCTAGTTGACTTTGACTTCTCTCAAATTAAAACCCGTGTTGGCGTACAATACAGTACGTAGATGCATGCAGTAACTTTTCTCAAATGTTATGGTAACCTTACGGACAGATTTTGGTGGATTTGGTATTAACAAGCAACTCGCGTCCGTTCCGCGTTCGTTTTTGATAATTTACTAAGGATTCAAAGTGTCACACACTCACCCACACCTCGTCTAGCAGTATTTATACTTTAGTAATTGGCCTGATCAGCCAGATAACACAACTGAGAATTTCATTTCCTAATCCAGTAATCGATCTCCTCCCTCAAAATCCAAAACCTAAGCAATATGGAAGCTTCCTTCTCCTCAACTGTAACTTCCTACAGCCAACGCCTTCTCAATTCCAATTCCTTCAATAACTCAACCGCATCAGAAATCGAGTTGCCCAGTACTGACGACCCAACGCCCCCCATAAGTGGCATTGCTCATGCCCCAACCGCCGCCACAAGTACTGGCAGTGCTGCAGGAGATACCCGAGCACAAGACGACTCAAAGCCGATATTAATTGCCATTGCGGCAGCCATTCTGGCTGGTTCATTTACTTTGCTTACAAATCCACCTAAGCTCGTCCAAAATGTCGTCTTATACAACATCTATTCCCTTTTCCTTCTCCTCAGCTTTGTTCTCAGTATTGTTTCCTTGTTATTCATACTTTCAACCACATCGAATCAGCTGGGTGGTACTGGTACTGGTACTGCATGGGTCCGGATGAAGGCCCTACAAATAGCGGGTGTATCCCTTGGTGCGTCAGTGATCCTGAGAATATTCTTACAACTATCTGCACATATCAAATGGTACGAGGTGCTGGTACCCGTTCTGGTACTTGGTGGAATCTCTATCTGCCTTTTGATAGGTTGGATAAAGACAAACGACTCGGCACAGATACCAAGCCCTGCTCCTGCTAGTTCAGACTAAGACTAGTGTTTTGAAAAAGGGTAGGACGGTCCGGGGTGGGTCAAACCCGTGCAGGGGCACGGGTAGCTCGGGGAGAGATAGTACGGGCAAATTTTTTGAAACTCTGCTGTTGCCCGGTTTTAAATCACGGGTAGCACGGATCGGCAGTCTGGGAGGTCCGGATCACGGGTCAGGGTCGGTTTTATTTTATTTTTCCGTTCCTTTTTTTTTTTTTCTTTTCTGCTTTCTTTTTTCCTTTTCTGTTTTCTTTTTTTTTTCTTTTTAAACAAGAATCATGCACCTATCACTTGTATAATCATGCACCTGGAATTCAATTATTTACGCGCCTTTATACTGTCTCTTTTGAACTAGCATATTAATTTTTTTTTTTAATTGGTACTTGCTAATATTGAAAAGGTACTATTTAAGTCGGTCAGGTGAAAGAAGGAGCTGTTCGTTGTGTATTTATATTATTAATTGATCATTGAAATTATTAAAGTCGGTCAAGCCGATTAACGATTTGGTCACCGTCAATGATTAACCGGTCCATTAATTAGTCTAAATGGTTGTTTTTTACAACACTGATGTTGCCTTTTAATCCAGAACAAGAATTACAACAAATAGAAGAGGAACAGAAATTCAAGTGGAAGCTTGGATGGGCTTATTGGAGTATATCCTGCTATTGCTGCTAGTGTTTAATTAGATTGCACAATCAAGGGAGTTAGTGGTTAATTGCTACTTTTATCTGTCTATTCTCATTTTTAATGGATTAATACCAATATCTTGTGTTTCCAACATTTCATAATATTATGCGCCATTGCACACGTGTTTGGTTCTGTAGCTTTTGATCAACACTAGCATTGTATGACCACATACGCTTACATAGCAATTTGTTTTTCCTTTTTTTCTTTTTGGGTCTTTAACAATCAACTTGACATTTTTTTTTATGTAGTTCTGAGTTCTCCATGGAGGACTAATTAACCAATAAGAATGCAAATTAATTAATTCGAAAAATAGAAGAAATAAAGACAAATCAGCGTAGGGATACATTGGTCATAAATTAAATCAAATAATTTTAACGAGGAGAGCTTTATATCGGTGAATTGACAATTAAACAATTAATGTAGCACATTATTAGAAAGAGATAATTAAACATTATTGGAGATGAAAAATGTTAAACCAACAATTAGTTATGCATTCTTGGCAGATGTAACTAATGTTAAGCTAATATGAAATTATAAAAATAAGATACTATGATTAACAATGGGTCCAAAACAACAAACGAAAAGTAAGTGGTTTGATAATATTGTGCAAAATTAACACCCTGGCATTTGGATAAACTTGTCTAGATATAAATCAATTTAATCAAAATTAACATTAAAATTAACCCCGTTTATAATCCAATTCTATATATGGCTATTAGTCTTGTATTTTCTTCTTTTTTAAAACAGAGAACAAAATGGCCTCTCTTCAAAAATCTTAACAAAATGTTATTGTAGACTCCACTTTTTTTCTCTCTCTCCTTCCCTCCCACTCCTCTTATTTTATTGTCTTTAAGAATTTTAAGAAGGGGTAATTTTAAGAATCTTAAAATGTTTGGTATCTGTTATTTTTTTATTGTTTCATCTCTATAGATTAACAATATTATTATGTTTTAATTTTTTAATTAATGGATGCAATTTTTATTTGTTTATTATTTTTTAAAATTTATTTTTTTGCTTGTTTGAAGTTTCAATTTGCATGAATTTATTGGTATTAATATTTCTTGTCGTATTGATAAAATTGTGATTTGGTCACAATCTGATAACATTAGTCACATTTAGCAATTAGTTTTTAAAAAAATTAGAAAAATCTTAAAGGTTATAAAAAAGGTATGTAAAAATCATACACTAAAAAATGATGTTGCAAGAAATATGTTGAAATAATAAATTTATTTTACGGTTTTTAAATTAAGATTTGTGATTTTTTTTTTACATCTTGACAACGTCTGAAAATTTGATTATCTACATTATTAAATCTCCAAAAAGTTCCAATTTTTTGTAAATAATACAATTATTTATGGTACATGTAAATTTCCCTATAAAATTTGGTACATCATCATCATGAGTAGATTCCGTAACACAAGTAGATTGTACTGAGCATTAAGGGGAAATTTTACAAATTGTCCTACTTCCCAAAATTTTCAAACAAAATACCCCTCCTCCAAAATAATTAACAAAATGCTCTTGTGGGGTCCCCATTTTCCCTTTCTTCCCCCTCCCTCCCCCTCCCTCCTATTTACTCTCACCAAATTTTAGCACCTCATTTCTCATTAAACTTTAATGAGCACAAAATATACAACAAATATTTTATAGACATGCAACAAAATTTTCAATTAGATAGTTAATATATATTATCAAATATATATTTTTCAATTAGGCAACAACCAATGCTAATCAAAATAAAATATAATCAAGAGAATTACAATACAAAATCAAATCTTAACTGCATATGCTTATATTTGTACTTCATTTCAACTTTATCTCTCTCATATATAAAGTTCAAAATATTATTAAATTACAGTACCAACAAAATAAAAGAGTACAAAACATAAAACATGGATATAAATTGCAAATCATAAATTTAACGGTTTCTGTAACCTTCTGTGTCCAATATTGTATAAGCTTTCAAAATTCCTACAATAAAAACAAATATTTAAGAAGTAATAAAATAAAGTGAACAATTTTAAATTAGAAAAAATAACCAAGTAGCAGTTAATAAATTAAACCCGAACAATCTCACATTAGATTAAGGATAGTGTTAAACATACTTCAGCTTTTAACAGAAGATGATATCTCAAGTTGTGACACCTACATATCATATAATTTTGGTTAGAAAAAATAATTAATATTTGATACACATAAATAGCAAAATGCATGTTACCTCTAGCTTTGCGAAGCTGCGGACATCTTTTTTTTATAATGGCCAAGCTCGCTACAATATTATACAATAATCATTAAACAAGTCTAATTGAAAATCACGTACTAGAATTCTGAGATCAAGTATTTTGAACTTTGAAAATCACGGACTGACCTGCTTGTATTTTACTTTTATTTGTCCTTTGGTTTGAAAAAAAAAATCATTGGAAATCTTTTTTACTTCAAAGCTTATAGATGTATTCTTATTGTTAATTAGATTTCACATAAAACAAAAACTTTTGGCTATTTCTTTGACTCTTAAACCTATATATATAATTATTTAGACTACAGATTGAAAATGATTGAAAATAACTCAATATTAAATCCTTTCGTTTGACTAAAAATTTTTAATAAAAAAATTAAATTAAAAATGATTATAAATATATTCACGTATTAGATTCCAAGTTTCCAACCAAATAAGAACTAAATATCATAAACCAATAATAAATTTATACAAAATACAAAAATAGAGATACTAACTGGTTGTGATTTCCATCCATCGTCAAACAAGAACTTAATGGGCGCTTAGAGGGATGAACAAATGCATGCTAAAAGAGGCAAATCTATTATCAGATTTTGAGTTTAGAGATGAAGAGACAGAAATAGAAGGTGAAAGGCACCAAAATTTGGTGAGAGTAAATAGGAGGGAGGGGGAGAGAGGGGAAAGAAAGGGAAAATGGAGACTCCACAAGGGCATTTTGTTAATTATTTTAGAGGAGGGATATTTTGTTTGAAAATTTTGGAAAGTAGGACAATTTGTAAAATTCCCCGAGCATTAATCTGTGTGTGCCAAATTCGTGGCAAATCTGATCGGACGGTCTGGATACAAACACAAATGTTGAGGTACCTTTACTGTACCTAATTTGCTTGCGCTTGGACTGAGCTCCCAAGTCATCTCCTTCTAGTGACAGAAGATAGAAAAAACACTTTAAACCCAACCCTAAATCAAAGAATCGAAGGTTGCACAGAAGAATCGAAGGTTGGACGGAGCATTAATCTCTTTTGCTCCACCTCGTATTGAAGAATCGAAGGTTGGACTGAGCATTAATCTCTTTTGCTCCACCTCGTATTGAAGAATCGAAGGTTGCACAGAAGCAAACCGACCACCTTGGAAACCCTCTGGTATGGTCCCACATTCTCTCTCTCTACCTGTGGAATTCAGAGTTCATTTGTCCACATTTTAATTTCAGCTTATCAAAGTTTTTTCAAAATAGCTAATTTCTTGCACAATATTTACTATGTTTTCGTTGATAGGCGCTGAATGTTACAAGTTAACCAAAATCAGCACAAAATAGCTCACATTTTCATCTGACTTGGGGCAATGGGGACCCGCCAATTAGAATCATTTGTAAGAGAGCGTTGTAGATCGGGCACTCTTACTGTTAATGAAGCACATCACCTGTTTGACCGGCTTCTGGCCACCAGCAATCCTGCACAATCCATCTATCCCTTCAATCATCTCTTCACAGCACTAGTTCGCATGAATACCTTAACCAACCATTACCCAACTATATTTTCCCTATTTAACCGATTGACCCAGACTAAACATATCTCACCCGACGTCTGCACATATAGCATCTTGATAAACTGTTGTACCCGAGTGGATCGGGTCGAATTAGCTTTTGTTTTACTTGGACGATTTCTTAAGGTCGGACCTGGGGTTCATTCGGATGTATTCAATCCATTACTAAAGGGTCTTTGTAGGGATGATAGGATCCATGAAGCTGCGTCCATAGTGCTTGACAAAATGCCTAAGCTGGGCTGCACACCTGATCTCTTCTCCTTTAACACTCTTATGAATGGGCTGTGTAAGATGGGACAAATTGACAAGGCAGAGGAACTCTTGGATTACATGGTTTCTAAAAGACTTCAACCTAATGTCGTGACCTATAACACTCTCATAGATGGACTTTGCAAGAAAGGGTTGATAGACAAGGCAACACAGATGCTGCAGTGCATGATTTCCAAAGGCCTTGAACCAAATGTTGTGACTTTCAGTGCTCTCATTGATATGCTATGCAAGAAAGGAGAAATTGAAAGGGCAGAAGAACTCCTGGATTACATGGTTTCTAAAGGGGTTCAACCTGATATTGTGACCTATAACGCTCTCATTGATGGGCTGGGTAAGAAAGGTCTGCAAGACAAGGCTGAGCAGGTGCTGCAGTGCATGGCTTCTAGAGGGTTTCAACCTGATGTCGTGACCTATACCACTTTCATAGATGGACTGTGCAAGAAAGGGTTGCTAGACAAGGCAACGCAGATGCTGCAATCCATGATTTCCAAAGACCTTGACCCGGATGTTGTAACTTACAATGCTCTCATGGATATGCTATGCAAGAAAGGAGAAATTGAAAGGGCAGAAGAACTCCTCAATTTTATGGTTTCTAAAGGGGTTCAACCTGATGTTGTGAACTATAACACTCTCGTAGATGGGCTGTGTAAGAAAGGAGAAATTGAGAAGGCAAAGGAACTCCTGGATTACATGATTTCTAAAGGACTTCAACCTGATGTCGTGACCTATACCACTCTCATAGATGGCCTTTGCAAGAAAGGGTTGATAGACAAGGCAAACCAGATGCTACAGTGCATGATTTCCAAAGGCCTTGAAATGAATGTTGTAACTTACACTGCTCTCATGGATGCGCTATGCAAGAAAGGAGAAATTGAAAGGGCAGAAGAACTCCTGGATTTCATGGTTTCTAGAGGGGTTCAACCTGATGTCGTGACCTATACCACTCTCATGGATGGGCTGTGTAAGAAAGGGCTACTAGACAAGGCCGAGCAGATGCTGCAGTGCATGATTTCCAATGGCCTTAAACCGGATATTGTAACTAACAGTGCTCTCGGATGGCTTTGGAAATCCCAACCATAGCATAGGGAGCACAGTCAGGAAAGAAACATCTAACCTGGAGGTTGGGGCTGGTATATATCATATGCAGTGCTGATGGCAAAATGGTATTCTTGCTTTTTTTTTAATCACTATTCTTCATGCTTAAGTTTTGCATATTCAGGAACAATATATGGGTTGCTGGTATGCCTCGTACAACTTGGAATGATGTGTTGCACTCTTCAACATGAAACAAGTTACCATTATTTACAGAATTGTAAACCTCTTCTTGCTTCTAATTTGAAGATTTGCTGCTCATTGATATTTTATTTTATTATGTTAGGAGATTTTTTCAAGTTTGCACTGGATCACAATTTTATTATTGGTCATGTGTTATGTGGAAATTGGAGTTCACAATCTACTAAGCGAACCGATGAATTATGCAAGATTTATGATTATACAATAGGAACTTCTTAAGTTGTCAGATTTATAACTTGTCAGCCGCTGGCAAGATTTCAAAAAAAAAAGTTGTCAGATTTATGTAATGGTTTGCACTTGGCTTGATGGTTTTGACATTTTCTACACAATAGATCACTAGTTAAGCACTAACATTAGTCTTCTTGCTGCAAATTGCTGTAAATTGAATTATAACTTGTAAGGATCATTTTTTCTTTTGTTATGTTTGGATTAGTTTTTTTTTACTACAAATGGGTTTCATTTCTAGCCTACCGCAACTTGTTTGGGACTACAGGCTTAGTTGTTGTTGTTGTTGTTGTTGTTATGTTTGGATTAGTTTTTCTGGTCTTGTTGGTTTACTGATGTGAGCTATTGTAATCCCCTTGAGATTTTAATTTCATTTAGTCAAATTGCTAGATGGTCATCACCAATTAACCTTCAAAAGAAAAATTGTGCAGAAGCATTTGCAGATAAATATTCAAGGAGGCCCGTTGGATCAGAGCTGTTTTGACTAGGTTAACACAGGTTAGTACCCTTAGCCATTTTGCATTTTATTTCAAGTCGGATCTGAACTTTTGTACTTAACTACGAAATTAATAGTTAGTTTCCCAAATCATGCTTTTAATGCAGTGTCCTGATTTCAGTTGAAGGTGACCAAGATTGTGTGTAGTTGAGTTCATCTCTTTTTGTGGAAAAGGGTAATTACACGTATTAGGTACTTTGAAATTTTGAAATATGAAGCTGAAAACTATACTAATACTGTGTATTTTGCATCAGAGTTAATACAAGTTAGGGGCTTGACCCCTATCTTATTTTAAAAAAAATTAAGTCTGTTCTAACACTTGATTGGTAGTAATTAAAAGGAGAGTTTTTGTTCTATCTATAATTTGTCAGATGCTTCATTTCCATATTTGTTCTGTTCGAAGGAAAATATTGCAAAAAAGTCATTTTGTATTTCACTTTATTACCACCACTGGCGAGATCATTTTGTATTTCACCCAAGTAGTTTACATAATATAATTACTAATATTATGTCTCTAAAATTGGTACTTCTTAAAGATTAATATGATATTTTGAGACATATTACTAATTTAATTACTATTCATATTTCAGCGATTAAAATCATAATCATATTGAATGAGGCTATGGTACCATTTGCATGTTACGATTCAAATATGTTTTGTGAGTTTATATATTCATTTTTAATGTCTAAACCGTCTATACCAAACTGCTCACTCAGATTTTTTTTTTTTAACATCTTCTCACAAACAATAAACATAACTGAGAAAATTTTCATAAAAATTCTATTTTATTACACATAGGAGTTAAGAAAGAATTTGGATCCTCTAAAGTAATTCAATTTTTTAGTTTTGATTCAGACTGTCTGATTTACTTTAACATGAATATTAAAGGCCTCCCCGTTCCACCACAGATTAGATTGGTCGAATTTCTGATCGAACATTCCAGATCAAAACCCAAAAATATTGCAAGTCCCCAACTAACCGAAGAAATTAACTTTGCTGTAATTAAAATGTTCCAATGCATTGCTGCCTTGCCCAAGCAAACCTTTACTTGTAACTTGTTCATTTTTAGACCTATTATTGGTCGAGCCCTTGAATTAAGCAACTCTGTCAAGCTGAGCAAAATTCAGTTTTAGTGTTGGAATGTTCTTGATTTGACAGAACTCCCTTCACTTGAAATGAGAAATTATAAAGATTCCAAAATTCTATTCGGACTCTAACCTAGATATGTTCGGTACTGCTAAGATCAGCATGCTTATTTTGAATTCAAATTGAATTCATGAAAGTTTGTCAAGATTCAAAAATTTGATAGTGAAATAAGAAAGTTGAGAATCGATAAAGAATTCTCATTACATGACAGGATTTTGAATTTCGAAATCTTTTATTTGTATTTCTAAATAGTGAAAATTCAAAAAATAGGTCAAGTTTTTTCACATTCTGGTGTCGAATTATTTTTCCCCAGGACTTTTCCTACAGTATTGTCACTGCCTATACCAGTTATTAAGAGGTTTTGATTTCTAAGCATGATCATTGTCTTTTTGTTATGTGGGACTCGAAAATGAGCTCAATTCAATATCACCATGTTAATTTCACTCTCTGTGATTAGTTCTCTTCAGGGACACCATTTCTGGTATGAATATGTATTAATACCTGATATGGTGCATACATAGGATTTCAAGATTGATGTGTGTTTTTTTTCTGTAATATATTGATCTTTTTACTATAATATTCTGCCTACTTTGGGTGATTGTAATAGGGTAGCAATTTTTGGGTGCCCGTATTTAGTGGTATTTGATACCAAATTTGTACCTCTGGCACAACCAGGTTGCTATTTGATCAGTTTCTATATTTGTCTCTTTAATTTGATTGTCAAATTGTAGTCAATTCAACTGGTGTTTTGTAAGAGGTCCAAAGCTTATCTGTGGCTTAAACAATAATTTATGCCTTGGGTAAAATTAAGACCACTCCGAATACAATAATTTATGTCTTGTAGTATACTAGTTCTTCATTTTGGTCATTAATTATTTGTAATTTGTGTAACTTTTAGTATACAGGTTATATGTAAATCAGTGTTGTAAATAACAATATGCGACCGTCGGACGTACATGGTCCCCACCAAGGGAGTGATCGGTTCTGTAGCTTTTGATCGACACTAGCATTGTATGACCACATACTCTTACATAGCAAATTGTATTTCCTTTTTTCATTTTGGGTCTTTAACAATCAACTTGACATTTTTTTTTATAGTTCTGAGTTCTCCATGGAGGACTAATTAACCAATAGGAATGCAAATTAATTAATTCGAAAAATAGAAGAAATAAATGAAAATCAGAGCAGGGATACATTGGTCATAAATTAAATCAAATAATTTTAATGAGGAGAGCTTTATATTGGTGAATTGACAATTAATCGATCTCTTCTTTTCTAAAAAATAAAGAACTAATGTAGACAATTAATGTAACACATTATTAGAATTAGATAATTAAACATTATTGGAAATAGAAAATTAATGTAGCACACTAACTAAAGAACTGGAAAACAATTCATCAATCTCCTCTTTTGTAATAACTCTATTCAATTTCTTAAAAAAGGTTAAATCAACAATTAGTTATGCATTCTTGGCAGATGTAATTAATGTTAAACTAATATGTAATTATAAAATTAAAATACTATGATTAACAATGGGTCCAAAAAAACAAACGAAAAGTAATTTGTTTGATAATATTGTGCAAAATTAACACCCTGGCATTTGAATAAACTTGTCTAGGTATAAATCAATTTAATAAAATTTAACATTAAAATTAACCCCCGTTTAAAATCCAATTCTATATATGGCTATTATTCTTGTATTTTGAGATTATTGTATGGGAAAATTTTACATATTGTCCTTTTTTTTTCAAAATGTAGAATAAAATACCCTCTTTTTTTTGCTTTCTTCACAATCCCATAGGCCTGTTACAACATTTCTTCTAAATCAAATACTGGAAACAGATTACCCTTCCTATCCCAGTTATATAGGCTACCCTGATTTGCCAACTTGTGAGCTGTTTCGATGAATTGATGCTCCCTGTTGCAGTAGACACCACCTACATCCTGGTCATTTTGCGATTTGACCCTCCAAGTTTCCCAAATACTGGAAACAAATTACTTTTTTTTTTTTTAAATAGAAAAATCATAAAGGTTATAAAAAAGGTATGTAAAAATCATACACCAAAAAATAATGTTGGAAGAAATATGTTGAAATAATAAATTTATTTTACGGTTTTTAAATTGAGATTTGTGATTTTTTTTTTACAACTTGACAACGTGTGAAAATTTGATTATCTTCACGATTAAATCTCCAAAAAGTTTCATTATTTTGTAAATAATAAATTGTTTATGGTACATGTAAATATAAAATTTGGTACATTATCATCATGAGTAGGATCCACAAAAACATTTTGTATACTTATTTAGATACTATTGAAAACCATTACAATGGTATTTGAACCTTACAAATCATCTCCTAATAGTTATGTTTTGATTCAAGATTAATCAAACTGCTTATTCATTAATTTATGTTTTTTCTTGGATTTTGTACCACAGTATGAAATTCACCACGACAATGAGATCACCAAATTCTGTCACCAAATTCTGTACACAGAATTTTCTGTATCATAAGATACGTTTGGAACATGCATCACACTCACTTTGGACCGTCGTTATTTGAATACTTAGCTGTCCTATATATATATATGACCGGGTCGTTATTTATTTGAATACGTCGTTCAACATACATCACACTCACTGGTCGTTATTTGAATTTTTAATTTACCACCAATCAAAAAATTTCTTGCTCAATGATAGGCTGGCTGTCCATTGAAATTGTCGCCTAACCAGCATTCTTTTACTATATTTTGTTTTTCTTCTAGGTTATATTTTAGCTGTAACTATCTGATTAACAAATTTAGGCCTTTATCAAGTATCTTTTAAATATATATATATATAGAGGTGGGCTAACTTGCTTTGGGAAGTAAAGAGGGTATTTTACTTCCCGCTCGTATTTTCATTTTCAAAGTTTAAATAGTCGATTCGAACCTTCCAACGTGTTCTTCATATTAGAATGTGCTTGGAGACCAAATTTTATATTTTTTAGAAATTTTTTACTATTTTTTCAGAATTTTTGAAAATCTCAACTTTCCATTAAATAAAAAATTCAGCAAAATAATGATTTTAAAAAATTCTAAAAAAATAGTAAAAAAATTCCAAAAAATGTAAAATTTGGTCTCCAACCACATTTTAATATGAAGAACACGTTGGAAGGTTCGAATCGACTATTTGAACTTTAAAAATGAAGATACGAGCGGAAAGTAAAACACCATCTTTACTTCCCAAAGCAAAGCAAGTTAGCCCACCTCTATATATATATATATATATATATATATATGAGGAGGGTTCCAATGCACCCAAAATTTCATGCTCCCATTTGCACCCATTTTTTTATTTCCTTTATCTTCATTTTGAAAGTCCGAATAGTCGATCCAAACCGTTCAACACGATCATCATAATAAAATATGCTTGGAGTTCAAATTTTATATTTTTTGGAATTTTTTTACTATTTTTTAAGATAGGTACAAAATCATTGTTTTAAGGAGGAGGGTTCCAATGCACCCAAAATTTCATGCTCCCATTTGCTCCCATTTTTTTATCCCCTTTATCTTCATTTTCCAAGTCCGAATAGTCGATCCGAACCGTTCAACATGATCATCATAATAAAATATACTTGGAGACCAAATTTTATATTTTTTTGGAATTTTTTTACTATTTTTTAAGATATGTATAAAATCACTTTATCGGATGGTCCACAATCTCCTTAAAACAAATGATTTTGTACCTATCTTAAAAAATAGTAAAAAAATTCCAAAAAATATAAAATTTGGTCTCCAAGCATATTTTATTATGATGATCATGTTGAAAGGTTCGGATCGACCATCCGGACTTTGAAAATGAAGATAAAGGAGATAAAAAAAATGGGAGCAAATGGGAGCATAAAAATTTGGATGCATTTGAACCCTCCTCTATATATATATATATATATATATATATGAGGAGGGTTCAAATGCCTCATTTCCTCATACCTCATATATACCTCATTTTATATATCTCCATTTTCAAAGTTCAAACTATCGATCTGAACCGTTCAATATGATATTCATGCTAAAATATGCTTGGGGATGAAATTTTATAATTTTTGCAATTTTTTTACTATTTTTTAAGATAGGTACAAAATCACTATATCTAAACCGTTCAAAAAACAGCGATTTTGTACCTATCTTAAAAAAATAGTAAAAAAATTGCAAAAATTATAAAATTTAATCTCCAAGCATATTTTAGCATGAATATCATATTGAACGGTTTGGATCGATAGTTTGAACTTTGAAAATGGAGATATATAAAATGAGGTATAGATGAGGTATGAGGAAATGAGGCATTGGAACCCTCCTCTATATAGAGTAGAACTAGGGTCCTCTAAGTTCACCAAGCCTCTTGTGAACTTGACTCTAAAGTATATCGAATCGACTTTAAACGATGAATCCAAACCGTTGAAATTCTTCTACCTAATTATTGATGCATTAATTTGATATAGAGTCAAGTGGTCAAAGGAGTCCAAAAAATGAATGCATTAAAATTTATTTATAAACCTTAAATTTTTGACCAGTTAACTCTATATTAAATTAATTCGAAACTTTCAAATTTTCACATGTAGACGCATCAATCATTATGTAGAAGGATTTCAACGGTTTGGGTTCATCGTTTAAAGTCGATTCGATATATTTTAGAGTCAAGTTCACAAATAGTTTGGTGAACTTAGGAGCATCCTAGTTCTTCTCTCTCTCTCTCTCTCTATATATATATATATATATATATATTTAGGCCTCAATTAATGATAGGCTTGCATTAATTGTTGTTTCGTGACTGCTTCAAAATAGACCTTTTTTGCAACAAATTATTGCAACCGAATAAAAATTTAATGCATTAGATTAATGCTATTGCTACAATAATTGGTTGTCTCAACAACTTTTTTTTTTTTGCTATCAAATTAATTGCTATTGCAACTAAAAATAGTGTTTTTGAAAATATTTGCACGTGAGGATGATGCCGTCATCAGATGTGCTCAACTATTCTTATGACTTCAAAAATTTTATTATGTATATTAAAATTTAATTAAATATTTTTTTAAAATTTATATATTTGGGTGCTCCTACATAAAATATATTTTTTTGCATGTGATATAATGATTAAAAATCTATTTTGTAAATGTGGATATTTGAATTCAAATTCCACTTACATTTTAAATTTCAACATTTATCATATTTTTTTTAGTTGCACCTTTGATCATCACGTGCTTGATCTTTAGCTTCAAATTATGCATCTTTGATCATCACATTTATCATATTATGCACGCCAATGGTCACGGTACGCGAATCACGCGAATCACGACTCACGTGCCGTGTCCGAACGTAACTGATCACGTTTCTCATGTTTAATTATTTTTTCATAATTTAGGTTAGTTTATTCAAGATTCACCATTTGATTAAAACCTAACTGTCCTAATTACACATGACTCGCATGACTCTGTGCCGTGCCAAAATTTCAAATTAAAAATGATCACGGCACGCGAATAATCACAACATGGGACACGCGAGTGACGGCACGGAACAATCACATATACCGTGCCATTCTGTGACAGAGCCAGCTCCGCCATGCCATTTTTTTCACTCTAGGTCTAACTGGGTCATGAGATTTAATCCACACCGTTGGAGAAGAAAAGGAGAGAGAAGGAAGAGTCTAGGTCTTCTGTGGCGTTATTTCTCTGCACGCCGTTGTACGGATGGATTTCCAAATTAAGAGAACAGATTTTTTATTTTTATTTTTCGGTTCTTTGGGATTAAAATTTAAAGGTAATCTATCTAGATCGATTTATTATTTTAATTTAATTTCTAAAAATAAAAAAATTATGTAGACTTGTCGCCAATCATGTCAGCATTTAGTAACCAGCTTGATGTCAGTATGACTAAGTCAGCATTACATTATTGTATGTGCATTAATTTTACTTAGTTAAGTAAAACCCAAAGATATTCATGAATCCTTTATTCTAATAACCAGAATAATAATTTCTTACGGTTTTATTTAATTTTTCTTAAATCAAGTACTGTAAAGATAAAAGTGTTTTTTGCTGACAGTATCTTTCTAAATACTTCTCAATAATACCGATTAGCCATCGGATTGTCAAATATAAAATTTGAAACCGACAGAAATAATTCTTGCAAATTACGGTCTGACCTTTTTAAAACTATATTTTTTTTATTGAGTGAACTATAGTGAAACTATAATGATCAGTATATTATAGATCTGCATGTATTATAAATTTATATTTTTTATTTTAAAGTTCAAACAATCAATTTGAACTGCTCAATATAATTTTCATATGATAATATATTTGAAGATTAATTTTATATTTTTATAATATTTTTACAGTTATTTTAGATTGGCAGAAAATAACTTAATCTAAAAATTTTGGTCCATTCTAAGTAATGGTTTCTTATTTTTTTTTCCCGAAGTATGATTTTCTATCTAAAAGTTAACAAAAAAGTTTTAGAAAATAAAAATTTTGGTTTTCATGTACATTTTGCATATTGTTATAGATAGCACTGTAGCATAGCCTCATTCTTATTTGTTTAATAATTTATATAGGCGTATAATTACTTAAAGACAGGCAGGCATTTTGAATGTCTTTTTTTCCCGAACTGTTGCATGTGATCGATCGTCAATTAATACTCTGTTGCATGCATACACTAAAATTAAAGGAACTCGGAAGCCATGCACGTTAATATATAGCGCCATGTTGGTGTTGCACTCTTCTTTTTCACTGTTAACTAGCTTGGTCTTTTTCATTTTGTTTATAAAAGAGATCTTTCTTTGTAATTTCGACTTAATATATAGTTACAAAACGATTGTAACTTTCCTTAATATAATCAAATAACGGTCATGCGTATATATTCTTAGAGTGAGGCAGAACCAAATTCGGGCTGACTAGAAGAGTTCACCTGCTCCAGACGAGGGCAATTGGAGAGGCCGCGGAGGGAAAGAAAAGGGGCAGAGCACTGTTTGAAGATGACGCTCAAGTATATTTTTGGTGAAATCATTCATCACTCTCAAATCGAAGTGTAGATTTTACTATTAAGAAGAAAACCGGATTTCATTTCCTTTCTTTCGCTTCCTTACTCTTCCTCTACGCGCTGTTTTTATGGAGCACACTCTTTGAGTCTAATTATAATACGCAACCGGGAGACCATTAATAATAATTAGAAGTGGAATGAAGATAACATTTGAAGAAGTCACTCCGACTTTTCTAATACCGACTCGGAAGTCGGAAGGGACCGTGATAGCTCCAACATGTCGTTTGTCGTCGCATGCATGCAGTCTTCTTGTTTCTAGTTGACTTTGACTTCTCTCAAAACCCGTGTTGGCGTACAGTACTAGATGCATGCAGATTGCAGTAACTTTTCTCAAATGTTATGGTAATTAACCTTATGGACAGATTTTGGTGGATTTGGTATTAACAAGCAAACCGCGTCCGTACGTTCCGCGTTCGTTTAAGGATTCAAAGTGTCACACCCTCACACACACACACATGTACACCTCGTCTAGCAGTATTTATACAACTAATTATTGGCCTCAGAACACTAAACTGATTTTCATTTCCTAACACTTAACCATGGGAGATTCCTTGTCCTCAACGGAAACTTCCGACAGCCAACGCCTTCTCAATAAGCCATCCGCATCAGAAATCGAGTTGTCCGGTACTGACGACCCCACGCCCCCCACAAGCGGCATTGCTCATGCCCCAACCGCCACCACAAGTACTGGCAGTGCCGCAGAAGATATCAAACCACAAGACGACTCAAAGCCGATATTAATTGCCGTTGCGGCAGCCATTCTGGCTGGTTCATTTACTTTGCTTGCAAACCCACCTAAGCCCGTCCAAAATGTCGACGTCCTATACAACATCTATTCCCTTTTCCTTCTCCTCAGCTTTGTTCTCAGTATTGTTTCCTTGTTATTCATACTTTCAACCACACCGAATCAGCTGGGTGGTACTGGTACTGGTACTGCATGGGTCCGGATGAAGACCCTACAAATAGCGGGTGTATCCCTTGGTGCGTCGGTGATCCTCAGAATTTTCTTACAACTATCTGCACATATCAAATGGTACGAGGTGCTGGTACCCGTTCTGGTACTTGGTGGAATCTCTATCTGCCTTTTGATAGGTTGGATAAAGACAAACGACTCGGCACAGATACCAAGCCCTGCTCCTGCTAGTTCAGACTAAGACTAGTGTTTTGAAAAAGGGTAGGGCAATCCAGGCCAGGTCAAACCCGTGCAAGGGCACAGGTAGCTCAGGCACGGATAGATCGGGTATCATGGGTAGCACGGGCGAATTTTTTAAAATCCTACTCTTGCCCGGCTTTAAACCACGGGTAGCACGGGTCGGCGGTCCGGGATGTCCGGATTACAGGTTCGGATAGGCAGTCCGGGCGGGGTCCGGGTAGGCGGTTCAGTTTTTTTTTCCGGTTATTGTTTTTTCTTTTCTTTTCTGTTTTTTTTTTCCTTTTCTGTTTTTTTTTTTCTTTTTAAACAAAAATCATGCACCTATCACTTGTATAATCATGCACCTGTAATTCAATTATTTACACACCTTTATACTGTCTCTTTTGAACTAGCATATTTGGATTTTTTTTTTTTTTTTGGATACTTGCTATATTGAAAGGACCCAGATAATTGTCCCCCCACTATCATCCCTCCAATATTCCCCCACTAAAAGACAAAAAAACTAGTTACCAACAATTTAATGATTTAAATTTTATGCAGTATTTAACTTCAATCTTTAGTGTATTTATCGTGCATCGATCTCGTATTTAACTTCGTTCATTATAGTATTAAACATCAGCGTCCAAAAGTGAAAAATGTTGTCCCTGCACCACCATCCCCTCATATCCCCTCCACTAAAAGACAAAAAAATTAGGTTCCGACCATTTTGAGTATTTAAATTTCCTACAGTATTTAACATCTATATATAGTGTATTTATAGTGCATTGAACAAGTATTTAACTCTATTCATTGGAGTATTAACCGTCTATCCAACAGCGACACAATCTTTGTTCCCGCAAAAAATGAAAATATATGTCCCCGCACATCCCCGCACTAAAAGACAAAAAGAATAGGTTCCAATATTTGATGGTTTAAATTTCTTGCAGTATTTAACTTCAATCTTTAGTGTATTAATAGTGCATCGAACAAGTATTTAACTCCATTCATTGGAGTATTAACCGTCCGCGTCCAACAACGACACAATATTTGTCTCCGCAAAAAATGACAAAATAATTTGGTATCGTCCCCGCGTTCACGCACATCAGTATTTAAGTTTAGGAATGTTAGCATTTAACAATATAAACGTTAGTATTTATCTTTAAAGTAAAAAATATTAATCTCTAAAATTATAAATATGTTGCATGGATTCTATTTAGCATCATATATCTTAATATTTAACTTTATACACATCAGTATTTAACTTGAGGAATGTTAGTACTTAACTTTAGGAACGTTCGTATTTAACATTATGAAAGTTAGTATTTATCTGATGAAATAACAAAAGAAAAAATGTAATATTTATTCAGATTAAAGAAAGATATCATATTTAATTAAGGTAAATAATTAATGTGGGGAATGATGCTAATTATGGTAGTTAATTAATATGGAGAAAGTGCAGAGATGGAAATGGAATGTGGGGAGAATGTTAATTAAAGTAGTTAATTAATGTGGAGAGGGTGTGGGGATAATGGGGGGATGGAAATAATTATTCATATTGAAAAGGTACTATTTAAGTCGGTCAGGTGAAAGATGGAGCTGTTCGTTGTGTATTTATATTATTAATTGATCATTGAAATTATTAAAGTCGGTCAAGCCGATTAACGATTTGGTCACCGCCAATGATTAACCGGTCCATTAATTAGTCTAAACGGTTTTTTTTTACTACACTGATGTTGCCTTTTAATCCAGAACAAGAATTACAACAAATAGAAGAGGAACAGAAATTCAAGTGGAAGCTTGGATGGGCTTATTGGAGTATATCCTGCTATTGCTGCTAGTGTTTAATTAGATTGCACAATCAAGGGAGTTAGTGGTTAATTGCTACTTTTATCTGTCTATTCTCATTTTTAATGGATTAATTAATACCAATATCTTGTCTTTCCAACATTTCATAATATTATGCGCCATTGCACACGTGTTTGGTTCTGTAGCTTTTGATCAACACTAGCATTGTATGACCACATACGCTTACATAGCAAATTGTTTTTCCTTTTTTCCTTTTGGGTCTTTAACAATCAACTTGACATTTCTTTTTTTATAGTTCTGTGTTCTCCATGGAGGACTAATTAACCAGTAAGAATGCAAATTAATTAATTCAAAAAATAGAAGAAATAAATGCAAATCAGAGCAGGGATACATTTATAGTGGGAAAAATGGCACGATACGTGGTCACGCGAGTCACGTGTAATTAGGACCGTTAAGTCTTAATCAAATGGTGAATCTTGAATAAACTAATCTAAATCATGAAAAAATAGTTAAAAATGCATCATTGGTTATGAGTCTTATGACCACATACGCTTACATAGCAAATTGTATTTCCTTTTTTCCTTTTGGGTCTTTAACAAGAGTAGGGTTAAAATGCATTATTGGTTTTGTGCTACAATCATGTTCCATATCATTTTTTTTGTTTTCAAAGTTTGAACAGTCGATCCGAACTGTTCAAAATGATTTTCATGTTAATGTATGCTTGGAGACTAAATTTTACATTTTTGGAAAAAAATTACTATTTTTTTTTAATAGGTACAAAAGTATTGTTTTCAGGAAATTTTGGACCATCTAAAATAGTGATTTTGTATCTATTTAAAAAATAGTAAATAAATTTCAAATAATATAAAATTTGGTCTCCAAGCATATATTAATATGAAGATCATGTTGAGCGGTTCAGATTGACTGTTCGAACTTTGAAAACAGAAAAAATTACATGAAGAATGATTGGAGCACAAATCCAATGGTGCATTTTAATCCTACTCTAACAATCAACTTGACATTTTTTTTTATAGTTCTGAGTTCTCCATGGAGAACTAATTAACGAATAAAAATGAAAATTAATTAATTCGAAAAATATAATAAATAAATGCAAATCAGAGCAGGGATACATTGGTCATAAATTAAATCAAGTAATTTTTATGAGAGAGCTTTATATTATATTGGTCAATTGACAATTAACCGATCCCCTCTTTTGTAAATAAAAAAGAACTAATGTAGACAATTAATGTAGCACATTATTAGAAATAGATAATTAAACAAGAGTTAAACATTATTGGAGATAAAAAATGTTAAATCAACAATTAGTTATGCATTCTTGGCAGATGTAACTAATGTTAAGCTAATATGAAATTATAAAATTAAGATACTATGATCAACAATGGGTCCAAAACAACAAACGAAAAGTAATTGGTCTAAAAATATTGTGCAAAATTAACACCCTGGCATTTGGATAAACTTGTCTAGATATAAATCAATTTAATCAAAATTAACATTAAAATTAACCCCCATTTAAAATCCAATTCTATGTATGGCTATTAGTCTTGTATTTAGATCATTGTATGGGAAAATTTTACATATTGTCCTTCTTTTTCAAAATATAGAACAAAATACATTTCTTTCAAAAATCCTAAAAAAATGTTCTTGTGGACTCCACTTTTCTCCTCTCCTCCCTTCCCTCGCACTCATCTCATTTTACTATCTTTAAAAAAATTAAGAAGGGGTAATTTTAAGAATCTTAAATTGTTTAGTAGCAGTTTTTTATTATCATTTCATCTCTATAGATTAACAATATTATTATGTTTTAATTTTTTTACGCAATTTTTATTTGTTTATTATTTTAATTTTTTTTTGCTTATTTGAAGTTTAAATTTGCATTAGTTTATTGGTATTAATATTTCTTGTTGTATTGATAAAATTGTGATTTGGTCATGATCTGATAACATTAGTCACATTTAGCAATTAGTTTTTAAAAAAATTAGAAAAATCATAATGGTTATAAAAAAAGGTATGTAAAAATTATACACTAAAAAATGATGTTGCAAGAAATATGTTAAAATAATAAATTTATTTTACGGTCTTTAAATTGAGATTTGTGATTCTTTTTTTTACATCTTGACAACGTGTGAAAATTTGATTATCTTCATTATTAAATCTCCAAAAGTTCCATTTTTTTTTGTAAATAATACAATTGTTTATGGTACATGTAAATATAAAATTTAGTACATCATCATCATGAGTAGATTGTACTGAGCATTAATCTCTGTTCGCCAAATTCGGTAGGTGTGGAATGGCATGGTATCATTAAATATTTGTGGCAAATCTGATCGGACGGTCTGGATACAAACACAAATGTTGAGGTACCTTTACTGTACCCATTTTGCTTGTGCTTGGACTGAGCTCCCAAGTCGGATGATTTCAGATCTGCTGAAATCCAAAAAGCATGAACAGTAACTCTGAAATCTCTGAAATTCACGATCTAGTCGTCCAATTTTTTCTATGCACGCATCTCAAAATAGCTGATTTTTCTGTGCACGCATATCAAAACAATTTAATGGCTGGATAATGAATTTCAGGAATTTCAGGGTTACTGTTCATGACCGAAAATTTCAGCAGATTCGGACTCAAGTCGGATATCTCCTTCCAGTGAAAGCAGATAGAAAAACACTTAAAACCCAAACTGGGCCGCAAAGCCCATATTATCACCCTAGATCAAAGAGCGACAATCATCGATCTCTTTTCCTTAACCTCGTATTGAAGAATCGAAGCTTGCGCAGAAGCAAACACAATTTACCTACAAACCAACTTGATCCAATCCGAGCTCCTTGGAAATTCTCCTCTCCGTCAGGTATTGTCCCACATTCTCTCTCTCTCTCTCTCTCTCTCTCTCTACCTGTTGAATTCAGAGTTTGTTTTCAACTAAGAGTTCATTTGTCCACATTTTAATTTCAGCTTATCAAACTTTTTTCAAAATAGCTAATTTCTTGCACAATATTTACTATGTTTTCGTTGATAGGCGCTGAATGTTACAAGTTAATCAAAATCAGCACAAAATAGCTGAGATTTTCATCTGACCCCTTGGCTTGGGGCAATGGGGACCCGCCAATTAGAATCATTGGTAAGAGAGCGTTGTAGATCGGGCACTCTTACTGTTAATGAAGCACATCGCCTGTTTGACCGGCTTCTGGCCACCAGCAATCCTGCACAATCCATCTATCCTTTCAATCATCTCTTCACAGCACTAGTTCGCATGAATACCTTAACCAACCATTACCCAACTATATTTTCCCTATTTAACCGATTGACCCAGACTAAACATATCTCACCCGACGTCTGCACATATAGCATCTTGATAAACTGTTGTACCCGAGTGGATCGGGTCGAATTAGCTTTTGTTTTACTTGGACGATTTCTTAAGGTCGGACCTGGGGTTCATTCGGATGTATTCAATCCATTATTGAAGGGTCTTTGTAAGGATAATAGGGTCCATGAAGCTGCAGCCATAGTGCTTGACAAAATGCCTAAGCTGGGCTGCACACCTGATCTCTTCTCCTTTAACACTCTTATGAATGGGCTGTGTAAGATGGGACAAATTGACAAGGCAAAAGAACTCTTGGACTACATGGTTTCTAAAGGGTTTCAACCTGATGTCGTAACCTATACCACTCTCATAGATGGACTGTGCAAGAAAGGGCTGCTAGACAAGGCAACGCAGATGCTGCAATGCATGATTTCCAAAGGCCTTTACCCGGATGTTGTAACTTACAGTGCTCTCATGGATGCGCTATGCAAGAAAGGAGAAATTGAAAAGGCAGAAGAACTCTCGGATATTATGGTTTCTAAAGGGCTTCAACCTAATGTCGTGACCTATACCACTCTCATATATGGGCTGTGCAAGAAAGGGCTACTGGACAAGGCACAACAGATGCTGCAGTGCATGATTTCCAAAGGCCTTGAAATGAATGTTGTAACTTTCAATGCTGTCTTGGATATGCTATGCAAGAAAGGAGAAATTGAGAAGGCTGAGGAGCTCCTGGATTACATGGTTTCTAAAGGGGTTCAACCTAATATTGTGACCTATAACATTCTCATTGATGGGCTGGGTAAGAAAGGGCTGCTAGAGAAGGCAACGCAGATGCTGCAGTCCATGATTTCCAAAGGCCTTGAACCGGATGTTGTAACTTACAATGCTCTCGTCGATGCGCTATGCAAGAAAGGAGAAATTGAAAATGCAGAAGAACTTCTGGATTTCATGCTTTCTAGAGGGCTTCAACCTAATGTCGTGAACTATAACACTCTTGTAGATGGGCTGTGCAAGAAAGGAGAAATTGAAAGGGCAGAAGAACTCCTGGATTTCATGATTTCTAGAGGGGTTCAACCTGATGTCGTGACTTATACAACTCTCATGGATGGGCTGTGCAAGAAAGGGCTACTGGACAAGGCAAACCAGATACTACAGTGCATGATTTCCAAAGGCCTTGAAATGAATGTTGTAACTTATAATGCTGTTTTGGATATGCTATGCAAGAAAGGAGAAATTGAGATGGCTGAGGAACTCCTGGATTACATGGTTTCTAAAGTGGTTCAACCTGATATTGTGAGCTATAACATTCTCATTGGTGGGCTGTGTAAGAAAGGGCTACTAGACAAGGCTGAGCAGATGCTGCAGTGCATGGTTTCTAAAAGCCTTGAACCTAATGTTGTGACTTACAATGTTGTCATGGATTCACTGTGCAAACAAGGAGAAATTGAGAAGGCAGGGGAACTCATGCATTGCATGGCTTCTAAAGGGCTTCAACCTGATGTTGTGAGCTATAACATTCTCATTGGTGGGCTGTGTAAGAAAGGGCTACTAGACAAGGCTGAGCAGATGCTGCAGTGCATGATTTCCAATGGCCTTGAACCGGATATTGTAACTAACAGTGCTCTCGGATGCACTGTGCAGACACGTAGAAATTGAAAAGCCAAAGTAATTCCTGCATCGCATGGCTTTGGAAATCCCAACCATAGCATAGGGAGCACAGTCAGGAAAGAAACATCTAACCTGGAGGTGGGGGCTGGTATATATCATATGCAGTGCTGATGGCAAAATGGTATTCTTGCTTTTTTTTTGAATCACTATTCTTCATGCTTAAGTTTTGCATATTCAGGAACAATAGATGGGTTGCTGGTATGCCTCATACAACTTGGAATGACGTGTTGCACTCTTCAACATGAAACAAGTTACCATTATTTACAGAATTGTAAACCTCCTCTTGCTTCTAATTTGAAGATTTGCTGCTCATTGATATTTTATTTTATTATTTTAGGAGAATTTTTCATGTTTGCACTGGATCACAATTTTATTATTGGCCATGTGTTATGTGGAAATTGGAGTTCACAATCTACTAAGCGAACCGATGAATTATGCAAGATTTCTGATTATACAATAGGAACTTCTTAAGTTGTCAGATTTATGTAATGGTTTGCACTTGGTTTTATGGTTTTGACGTTTTCTACGCAAATAGGTCACTAGTTAAGCACTAACATTAGTCTTCTTGCTATAAATTGAATTATAACTTTTAAGGATCATTTTTTCTTTTGTTATGTTTGGTTTAGTTTTTCTGACTACTATTGGGTTTCATTTCTAGCCTACCGCAACTTGTTTGGGACTAAAGGCTTAGTTGTTGTTGTTGTTGTTGTTGTTGTTGTTATGTTTGGCTTAGTTTTTCTGGTCTTGTTGTTTTACTGATGTGAGCTATTGTAATCCCCTTGAGATTTTAATTTCATTTAGTCAAGTTGCTAGATGGTCATCACAAATTAACCTTCAAAAGAAAAATTGTGCAGGAGCATTTGCAGATAAATATTCAAAAAGGCCCGTTGGATCAGAGCTGTTTTGCTAGGTTAACACAGGTTAGGACTCTTAGCCATTTTGCATTTTAGTTGAGGTCGGATCTGAACTTTTGTTCAGGTTAAAACCCTATGGTCGAGTTATTTTTCCCCAAGACTTCCCTACAGGATTTTCACTACCTATACTAGTTATAAAGAGGTTTTGATTTCGAAGCATGATCATTGTCTTTTTGTTATGTGGGACTCGAAAATGAGCTCAATTCAATATCACCATGTTAATTTCACTCTCTGTGATTAGTTCAGGGACACCATTTCTGGTATGAATATATATTAATACCTGATGTGGTGCATACATAGGATTTCAAGATTTATGTGTGTGTGTTTTTGTAATAAATTGTTCATTTTACTATAATATTCTGCCTACTTTGGTGATTGTAGTAGGGTAGCAATTTTTGGGTGCCCGTATTTAGTGGTATTTGATACCAAATTTGTACCTCTGGCGCCACCAGGTTGCTATTTGATCAGTTTCCATATTTGTCTCTTTAATTTGATTGTGAAATTGTAGTCAATTCAATTGGTGTTTTGTAAGAGGTCCAAAGCTTATCTGTGGCTTAAACAATAATTTATACCCAAATTCAAGTGGAAGCTTGGATGGGCTTATTGGAGTATATCCTGCTATTGCTACTAGTGTTTAATTAGCTTACACAATCAACTTGACATTTCTTTTTTTTTATAGTTCTGAGTTCTCCATTGAGGACTAATTAACCAATAAGAATGCAAATTAATTAATTCGAAAAATAGAAGAAATTAATGCAAATCAGAGCAGGGATACATCGGTCATAAATTAAATCAAATAATTTTGATGAGGAGAGCTTTATATTCCAAAAATTTTATTAATTGAAATTAAATAAAAAAATATATCATAAAAGAGGATAGATTTGTGAAAATATCGAAATATAAGTAGAACAGGTTAAATTATCCCGTCTCATCAGACTGGACAATTTTACAATTTTTCCTGTTCCACTTATTGAAAATCCACTAATTAACCAAAACAACACTGAATAATTAGGGACTGAAAAAAAACAATATGTGGGACGGTACTATTTATCCCACCCATAACAGTTCATAACAGTTGTGAATTTTTCGGCGATCAAGTGTGTTCTAACTGTAATGCCTCTCATTTCGAAAGGAGCAAGGTTATTACACAAATAAATACAATGTTGCAAAGCTTAGGGAGCAGTCAGGAAAGAAACATCTAACGTGGAGGTTGGGGCTGGTATATATCATATGCAGTGCTGATGGCAAAATGGCTTTGGAAATCTCTACTAATTACACAAATAAATACAATGTTGCAAAGCTTACTAACCTGGAGGTTGGGTCCGATCAGCTTTATTCTACGATTTCATGATCAACTCTGGGTATGCTAGCTATAAGTTTAAGAAAAAATAGAATTTGATTTTAATGTTAATCACATCAACTGTTGGAGTTGGATGCTCCTGTATATCTTTTTTTGAGGTCTTGGACGGGATAGTTTTTATCCTCCCACATGTTTTCTTTTCACATTCGTTAATTACTCAGTGTTGTTTTAATTAATTAGTTGATTTTCATTAAGTGGGACGGAATAATTTAACCCGTTCTACTTATATTTCGAATTTTTTCAGAATCTATCATCTTTTACGATATTTTTTTATTTAATTTCGATTAATAAAAATTTCAGCTTTATACTGGTGAATTGATAATTAATCAATCTCCTCTTTTGTAAAAAAAGAACTAATGTAGACAATTAATGTGGCACATTATTAGAAATAGATAATTAAACAAGAGTTAAACATTATTGGAAATAGAAAATTAATGTAGCACACTAACTAAAGAATTGGAAAACAATTAATCAATCTCCTCTTTTGTAATAACTCTATTCAATTTCTTAAAAAATGTTAAATCTACAATTAGTTATTTATTCTTGGCAGATGTAACTAATGTTAAGCTAATATGAAATTATAAAAATAATACTATGATTAACAATGGGTTCAAAACAACAAACGAAAAGTAATTGGTCTGATAATATTGTGCAAAATTAACACCCTGGCATTTGGATAAACTTGTCTATATATAAATCAATTTAATCAAAATTAGCATTAAAATTAACCTCCGTTTAAAATCCAATTCTATATATGGCTATTAGTCTTGTATTTTGAGATCATTGTATGGGGAAATTTTACGCATTGTTCTTCTTTTTCAAAACATAAAACAAAATACCCTCTTTTCAAAAATTTTAAGAAAATGCTCTTATGGACTCTATTTTTCTCCTCTCTCTTCTTCCCTCCAACTCCTCTCATTTTACTATCTTTAAGAATTTTAAGAAGAGTTAATTTTAAGAATCTTAAAATGTTTGGTAGCAATTTTTTTTATCGTTTCATCTCTATAGATTAACAATATTATTATGTTTTAATTTTTTTAATTAATGGATGCAATTTTTATTTGTTTATTATTATTTTTTCTTGTTAGAAGTTTAAATTTGCATTAATTTATTGGTATTAATATTTCTTGTTGTATTGATAAAATTGTGATTTGGTCACGATCTGATAACATTAGTCACATTTAGCAATTAGTTTTTAAAAAAATTATAAAAATCATAAAGGTTATAAAAAAGGTATGTAAAAATCATACACTAAAAAATGATGTTGCAAGAAATATGTTGAAATAATAAATTTATTTTACGGTTTTTAAATTGAGATTTGTCATTTTTTTACAACTTGACAATGTCTGAAAATTTGATTATCTTCATTATTAAATCTCCAAAAATTCCAATTTTTTGTAAATAATACAATTGTTTATGGTACATGTAAATTTCCCTATAAAATTTGGTACATCATCATCATGAGTAGATTCCGTAACACAAGTAGATTGTACTGGGCATTAATCTGTGTGTGCCAAATTCGTGGCAAATCTGATCGGACGGTCTGGATACAAACACAAATGTTGAGGTACCTTTACTGTACCCAATTTGCTTGCGCTTGGACTGAGCTCCCAAGTCATCTCCTTCTAGTGACAGAAGATAGAAAAAACACTTAAAACCCGAAGGTTGCACAGAAGAATCGAAGGTTGGACTGAGCATTAATCTCTTTTGCTCCACCTTGTATTGAAGAATCGAAGGTTGCACAGAAGCAAACACAAATCCAAACCGACCTCCTTGGAAACCCTCCTCTCCCTCTGGTATGGTCCCACATTCTCTCTCTACCTGTGGAATTCAGAGTTCATTTGTCCACATTTTAATTTCAGCTTATCAAAGTTTTTTCAAAATAGCTAATTTCTTGCACAATATTTACTATGTTTTCGTTGATAGGCGCTGAATGTTACAAGTTAATCAAAATCAGCACAAAATAGCTCACATTTTCATCTGACTTGGGGCAATGGGGACCCGCCAATTAGAATCATTTGTAAGAGAGCGTTGTAGATCGGGCAGTCTTACTGTTAATGAAGCACATCGCCTGTTTGACCGGCTTCTGGCCACCAGCAATCCGGCACCATCCATCTATCCCTTCAATCATCTCTTCACAGCACTAGTTCGCATGAATACCTTAACAAACCATTGCCCGACTATATTTTCCCTATTTAACCGATTGACCCAGACTAAACAGATCTCACCCAACGTCTGTACATATAGCATCTTGATAAACTGTTGTACCCGAGTGTATCGGGTCGAATTAGCATTTGTTTTACTTGGACGATTTCTTAAGGTCGGACCTGGGGTTCATTCGGATGTATTCAATCCATTACTAAAGGGTCTTTGTAGGAATGATAGGATCCATGAAGCTGCGTCCATAGTGCTTGACAAAATGCCTAAGCTGGGCTGCACACCTGATCTCTTCTCCTTTAACACTCTTATGAATGGGCTGTGTAAGATGGGACAAATTGACAAGGCAGAGGAACTCTTGGATTACATGGTTTCTAAAGGGCTTCAACCTGATGCTGTGACCTATAATACTCTCATAGACGGGCTGTGCAAGAAAAAAGAATTTGAGAAGGCAAAGCATCTCCTAGATTACATGGTTTCTAAAAGACTTCAACCTAATGTCGTGACCTATAACACTCTCATAGATGGACTTTGCAAGAAAGGGTTGATAGACAAGGCAACACAGATGCTGCAGTGCATGATTTCCAAAGGCCTTGAACCAAATGTTGTGACTTTCAATGCTCTCATTGATATGCTATGCAAGAAAGCAGAAATTGAAAGGGCAGAAGAACTCCTGGATTACATGGTTTCTAAAGGGGTTCAACCTGATATTGTGACCTATAACATTCTCATTGATGGGCTGGGTAAGGAAGGCCTGCAAGACAAGGCCGAGCAGGTGCTGCAGTGCATGATTTCTAAAGGCCTTGAACCTAATGTTGTGACTTACAATGCTGTCATGGATTCACTGTGCAAACAAGCAGAAATTGAGAAGGCACGGGAACTCATGCATTGCATGGCTTCTAAAGGGGTTCAACCTGATGTCGTGACCTATACCATTCTCATAGATGGACTGTGCAAGAAAGGGCTGCTAGACAAGGCAACGCAGATGCTGCAATGCATGATTTCCAAAGGCCTTGAACCGAATGTTGTAACTTACAATGCTCTCATGGATATGCTATGCAAGAATGGAGAAATTGAAAATGCAGAAGAACTTCTCAATTTCATGGTTTCTAAAAGGGTTCATCCTGATGTCGTGACCTATACCACTCTCATAGATGGGCTGTGCAAGAAAGGGCTACTGGACAAGGCCGACCAGATGCTACAGTGCATGATTTCCGAAGGCCTTGAACCGGATGTTGTAACTTACAATGCTCTCATGGATATGCTATGCAAGAATGGAGAAAATGAAAATGCAGAAGAACTTCTCAATTTCATGGTTTCTAAAAGGGTTCATCCTGATGTCGTGACCTATACCACTCTCATAGATGGGCTGTGCAAGAAAGGGCTACTGGACAAGGCCGACCAGATGCTACAGTGCATGATTTCCGAAGGCCTTGAACCGGATGTTGTAACTTACAATGCTCTCATGGATATGCTATGCAAGAATGGAGAAATTGAGAAGGCAGAAGAACTCCTCAATTTCATGGTTTCTAAAGGGGTTCAACCTGATGTTGTGATCTATACCACTCTCATAGATGCGCTGCGTAAGAAAGGGCTGCTAGACAAGGCTGACCAGATGCTGCAGTGTATGATTTTCAAAGGCCTTGAACCGATGTTGTAACTTACAGTGCTCTCGGATGTACTGTGCAAACAAGGAGAAATCCAACCATAGCAAAGGGAGCACAGTCAGAAAAGAAGCATTTAATCTGGAACTTTCGGCTGGTATAAATCATACTGTGCTGATGGCGAATTGGTATATTTTGTTTTGTTTGAATCACTATTTTTCATGCTTAAATTTTGCATATTGAGCTACAATATATGGGTTGCTGGTATGTCTCGTACAACTTGGATACCATCATGTGGTATGTCTCGTACATCAAGTGGATGATTTACACAGATTTATCATGATGATATATAAAGGAAAATCTCAGGTAATGTTTGCAATATAAAACATTGATGAATAAGTTTGACCTTTTTGGTTTTTGGTTTGAATAGTTTAAAGTATAGATCTGGATTTTATTATTGAATCAAAGTTCGATGAGAATCTATGAGTGAGATAATTCGAGATGATACTTGTGTAGAAATTTAGATTGGGGGGGGGGGGGGGGGGGGGGGGGTATGAGGGAGTTATACAGTCAGAGAAATTTACAAATTCTTGAACTTTAGAGGGATTATTCCACAAAAACTGTTCGGTGGCTTACCTGTACTTAATAAAATTAGGGTTTCTATGTGGATGGTGAGCAAAAATAGGATATTGACCAAAGATAGCTGCCAATTCTTTGATTTACCAGAGGCTAGACCACCTATTGCTAAAATGTCCTTTGGCTCAAACTATCTGGTTCTGGATGGGTAAATGCCATGATGAGTTTCAACATTGGAATAACCTACAGGACATTTTACTCTTTGCTTACTCTCTACCAAAATTCAAGCAACAAGCCTTTCTTTTTATGATGAGTGCGCTGTGTTGGTGTGTTTGGACCCACAGAAATGAACTGTGCTTCCTCAGAACTTCTAGGGTTAAAGTCCAATCGATCCGTGATTTTACTAATTCATTCTACTGTTTTGTATTGGACAGTTGAATGCCAGAGGATATGGATTGCATTCCCCTTGAAGTTTGCAAGGAGGTGCCTCTGATGGTCATTGATGCTGATTAAAAGTTGAAATGGATTTATGGGAAACATTTTGTAATTAATATACCAACAGCCAGATATCTAGTTACCACTCCATAGTTAGAGATCAACATTGTTTTATGTGGCTTTTGCAAACATGCTTTTGATGTCTTTTGTGGTCAGACAATATGGGATTTTGGTTAATTTTTTATTAAATTTCATAGTGTTTTGAAAATAGAAAAAAAAGTGTTTATATATATTTTTATTATTTCAAAGTTACTCTCCTCTTTTATTCGGGCTTGAGACCGACTATGTAAAATAACATAGGCGGAGTTCTAACTTGTTTTATTTTGTTAGTATTTTTTTTTAAATGAATAATTTAAAAAAGTAATTGAAATGTTAAAAAATAGTACCATAGGTCTCTCTCTGGATCTCCTGCATCATCTGAATCATAAGAATGTAAATTTAACAATTACTAACAAATTAAAATATAACATATTAAAAATTCATACAAGGTTTTAATATCTAACAAATATAATTCGGATGCCGCTGAACAAATAAAAGAGAACATAAGGATGTAAGTCACCGTAAAAATAAGGATATTATATTTGTTTTTTTTGCAGAGAACCGAGGCCGCTGAATCATATTAATAAAATGTGATATTTTATAACATTTGATTTGTTATAAAATTTGAATTAATAATAAAACAAAAGCAGTAATGTTCTTATAATTTTCTAAAATTATTGACAATTACCTAATTACATGGTTGTAGTAAAATAAAATAGAAGAAATATGATTTTACATCCTATGGGGTCGTTCGGCAACAAAGGATTAAGAGTGAAGGATTAAGAGCTTAAGGAGCGCTAAGGAACCGATGTTCGGTTGTCTTAATCCGTAGGTGAAGGATTAAGCGCTTAAGGAAGGGGGAGGGGTGCCTTAAAGTTCGGGCAGATGATTAAGATCCGGGCAAAAGGAGGCTAAAGGAGGTAATCTTAATCCGCGTTAAGGAATCGGTGTTCGGCAGAATTAAGCTACTAAGAAAGCTAAAGAAAGCGGATTAAGCCTTAAGGAGGCTTAAGCCTCTCCAGCCGAACAGCACCTATGAGATTAGGGAGACAATATTATAATATCCTCTTAACTAATAGACATATTATTTATTTGACATTCTTACGTCTAAATTAGATAGAAATATACTCCAAATATTTTAATATAGCTCCTAACGCCTCATAAATATTTAATTAACTATTTTTTCATGTGAAGAGAAACATAATTTTTAACTCTTGGTGCAAGATGAGAGCAAAAAAAAATCCCAATTCATAATTGTTATGAAAACATTTAGAATCAATTAATAATATAAATTCTGTAAAATTATCTAGAAACAAGTCGAAGCAATATTTTAGAATTTAAAATATAGCTAAAAATATCTACCTTTCTAAATTTTTTTTTGATGGACCAATCTTTGGAACAAATTATTGATCAAGGTTTAAATTTTGGGCTCAAAACGTGACTCACAAATTAATTAAATCAAATAGTTACTGAAGACCAATCAATGACCATATATAGTAAATTTTGAAAAGGTGGTTCACCGTTTTCAATTCATTGTTTGAACGGAGAACACAAGAAGGATAAGTCTCTATTTGGTAAAGCCTTTGGTCAGGAGTCTTTGGAGGTTGATTCAAGAGCAGTAGTGAATTAAGTATTCTCACTTTTTTGTCAGCTCTTGTAAAGAATTTTTTTTGAACTAGTCATTTTTTTTTTCAAATTTTGAACTTTGATTTTGAAAAAAAAAATAAAAAAATTCTGGGGTTGGGTACGGATCTAGGCGGGTCTGGGAGGGTCCAGCTGGTTCGGTTTTAGGCGGGTCTAGGTAGATTGGGCGGGTTTAAGCAGGTTTAGGTAGGTCTAGGCGGTTCGGGTCCAGTTTAGGTTTGGTCCATCCCGGTTTAGGTCCGGTTCTCCACGGTTAGGTCTGGTCCACCACAGGTTAGGTCTGGTTCTGTCAAGTTTTGCCACGGTCCACGGGTCAAGACCCGTAGAGTCTAGTCCAGGTCTAGTGGAAAATATCGGACAAAAATAGTGCTAGACCTGTCAATTTGAATGGTCCGGTCCACCACTGGTTTGAACCCTGGTCCGGTCCGGTCCAGATTTGGTCCACGGTTGATCCGATCCGGTCCTAGACTGGGGGAATTTTTTTCCAAAACACTACCTCACATTCCTATATTCATTTTCAAAATCAAAACAGTTGATTCGAACCTTTCAACTTGATATTCATATTAACATGTGATTAGAGACCAAATTTTATATTTTTTTATAATTTTATTATTTTTTAAATAGATACAAAACTTATTGTTTTTGAATGATCCACAATATTTTTTGAGTAAAGGTTGGAGGTCAAGCCACCCAACTATTTAATACCTTCGTTATTACAACAAATAATTTTTCCCATCTGGGTTTCGAACTCATGACCTCTCACATAGAGGCCATGTGCCTTAGCCACTAGACCAAAGACTAGGTCTCAATGATCCACAATATTAAAAAAAAAAAAACAGTAATTTTGTCTCTATCCAAATAGTTAACTTTTAATGTATGTATGTATGTATATATATATATAATTTGATTTTAAGTACATTTTAATATGAAAATTATGTTAAAAATTTCAAATTAACTATTTAGATTTTGAAAATAAAATTAAAAAGTTAAGTATAATTGGAATATAAAAAGTTTTCGAAAGCGTATCTCGAAATAACTGGTTTTTTCGTGTATGCATCTCTAAACAATTCGATAGTTAAATTCAAATTGTAAGAATTTCAGAATCATGGTCTCGAATTAGAGCAGATTCGGATCCATATAAATTAAGAACTTACCCCCAATATCTCTGATTCAAGCGGCTTCGTCTGAACTAGCAGTTGCAGAGTTTGGTATCTGTGTCGAGTCATTTGTCTTTATCCAACCTATCACAAGGCAGATAGAGATTCCACCAAGTACCAGAACGGGTACCAGCACCTCGTACCATCTGATATGTGCAGATAGTTGTAAGAAAATTCTCAGAATCACTGACCCAACAAGGGATACACCCGCTATTTGTAGGGCCTTCATCCGGACCCATGCAGTACCAATACCAGTACTAGTACCACCCAGCTGATTCGGTGTTGTTGAAAGTATGAATAGCAAGGAACCAATACTGAGAACAAAGCTGAGGAGAAGGAAAAGGGAATAGATGTTGTATAAGACAACATTTTGTACGGGCTTAGGCGGGTTCGTAAGCAAAGTAAATGAACCAGCTAGAATGGCCGCCACAACGGCAATTAATATCGGCTTTGAGTCGTCTTGTGCTCGGGTATCTCCTGCGGCACTGTCAGTACTTGTGGCAGTGTTTGGGGCATGAGCAATGCCGCTTGTAGGGCGCGTTGGGTCGACAGTACTGGACAACTCGATTAATTCTGATGCGGTTGAGTTATTGAAGGAAGTGGAATTGAGAAGGCGTTGGCTGTAGGAAGTTACGGTTGAGGAGAAGGAAGCTCCCATATTGGTTAGGTTTTGGATTTATCGGGTCAAGTAGAAGCAAGCGGTACCTTGGATTTGAAGGAGGAGATTACTAGATTAGGAAATGACAATCTCAGTTGTGTTATCTGGCTGAGGCCAATTAGTAGAGTATAAATACTGCTAGACGAGGTGTGTGTGTGAGCGTGTGACACTTTGAATAATCATTAGTAAATTATAAAAAAAACGAACGCGGAACGTACGGACGCGGGTTGCTTGTTAATACCAAATCCACCAGAATCTGTGCATAAGGTTACCATAACATTTGAGAAAAGTTACTGCATGCATCTACGTACTGTACGCCAACACGGGTTTTGAGAGAAGTCAAAGTCAACTAGAAACAAGAAGACTGCATGCGACGACAAACGACATGTTGGAGCTATCACGGTCCCATATTCCAAGCTAGTTCCTTCCGACTTAATTCCGAGTCAATCAGTATTAGAAAAATCGAAGTGACTTCTTCAAATGTTATGTTCATTCCCCTCTAATTTTATTAATTAATGGTCTTCCGGTTGCGTATTATTAGACTCTATAAGAGTGTGCTCCACAAAAATAGCTCGTAGAGGAAGGGAAAAGAAGAGAAAGAAAAGGAAAAGAAGTCCGGCTCCTCTCCGAACAGTAAAATCTACATTCTGATTTGAGAGTGAACGTTTTCACCAAAAATCTATACTGAGTGTCATCCCCAAAACAGAACAGTATTCTGCTCTATTTTCTTCCCTCCGTTCTCTCTCCAATTGCCCTCGTCTGGAGCGGATGAACTCGTCTGATCAGCCAAAATTTGAGTCTACCTCACCTCTGCTAAATGAAAAACTCTTCTCTGGGGGGGGGGGGGGGGGGGCAGCCCCCCCCCCCCCCAGATTTTGAGTTTTAGTGGATATTTATCGGTTCTGACTGGCTTCGCCCCTCCCTGAAAATTTTTTTGCCTCCCTCTGAATGTTTAATTGGTAATTCGAGTTAAATTTATAGTTAAAATTAAAATAAATTTCTTGAAATATTATTGGTAATTATAATTATAAGTAAGAATATCATAAATTACAAGTCAGAGCATTATAAAGTATAAGTTAAGGTATTTTTTTTTTTTATCAAATACCTAATTAGTTAATGGATTTAAATACGATACCTATTTAAACCCGATTCGATAATTTTTTGTCCCTCCTGGCGAAAATCCTGGATCCGCCCCTGCTCCTCCCTCTGCGTCTCTCCGTCTGAAGCACACTTTAAGGATATATACGCATGACCCTTATTTTATTAAATTAAGGAAAGTTACAATCGTTTTGTAACTATTAAGTTGAAATTACAAAGAATTAAAGATATCTTTTGTAAACAAAATGAAAAAGACCAAGCTAGTTAACAGTAAAAATTAAAGAAGAGTGCAACACCGACATGGCGCTATATATTAACGTGCATGGCTTGCGATCGAGTTCGTTTTTAGTGTATGCATGCAACAGAGTATTAATTGCCGATCGATCACATGCAACAGTTCGGGAAAAAAAGACATTCAAAATGCCTGCCTGCCTTTAAGTAATTAATTATACGCCTATATAAATTATTAAATAAATAAGAATGAGGCTATGCTACAGTGCTAGCTATAACAATATGCAAAATGTACATGAAAACCAAATTTTTTTATTTTCTAAAACTTTTTTGTTAACTTTTAGATAGAAAATCATACTTCGGAAAAAAAAAAAATAAGAAACCATTACTTTTAATGGACCAAAATTTTTAGATTAAGTTATTTTCTGCCAATCTAAAATAACTGTAAAAATATTATAAATAATATAGAATTAATCTTCAAATATATTTTCATATGAAAATTATATTGAGCAGTTCAAATTAATTGTTTGAACTTTAAAATAAAAAATATAAATTTATAATACATGTAGATCTATAATATACTTATCGTTATAGTTTCACTATAGTTAACTCAATAAAAAAAATTAAATATAGTTTGAAAAAGGTCAGACCATAATTTGCAAGAATTATTTTCGTCGGATTCAAATTTTTTATTTGACAATCCGATGCCTAATCGGTATTATTGACAAATATTTGGAAGATACTGTCAGCAAAAAGCACTTTTATCTTTACAGACAGTAATAGATTTTTGTAGTGCTTGATTTAATAAAAATTAAATAAAACAGTAAGAAACTATTATTCTGGTTATTAGAACAAAAATATTCATGAATATTTTGGGTTTTACGAGTGTCAGTTGATTACTTAACTTTTTTTTTTTTTTGGCTTGAAGTCAATTACCTAACTAAGTCTAAAATTAATGCACATATACAATAATGTAATGCTGACTTAGTCATAGTTGGTTACTAAATGCTGACATGATTGGCCACAAGTCAACATAATTTTTTTATTTTTAGAAATTAAATTTAAATAATAAATCGATCTAGATAGATTTTCTTTAAATTTTAATCCCAAAGAACCTAAAAATAAAAATAAAAATCTGATCTCTTTGGAAATCCATCCGGACAACGGTGTGCAGAGAAATAACGCCACATAAGATCTAGACTCTATTCCTTCTCTCTCTTTTCCTTCTCCAACGATGGACTAAACCTCATGACTCAGACCCAGTTAGACTTCGAGGGGGAAAAAACGGCACGGCAGAGTCGGTTTTGTCATGGAACAGTATATGTGACTATTTTGTGCCGTGGTTTGTGTGTCGGCCATGCTGTGACTATTCGCGTGTCGTGACCATTTTTTTTTAAATTTTGGTACGGTACATGGTCACAAGAGTCACGTGTAATTATGACCGTGAGGTCTTGATCAAATAATGAACTTTGAATAAACTAACCTAAATTATGAAGAAAAAAAATGTGAGAAACATGACCAGTTACGTTTGGACACGGCACACAAGTCGTGACTTGTGTACCGTGACCATTCGCGTGCATAATATGATAATTGTGATGATCAAAGGTGTATAACTTGAAGCTAAAGATCAAGCACATGATGATCAAAGATGGAACTAAAAAAAAATATGATATAGGTTGAAATTTAAAATGCATAATATACACTAGATACATGGAATTTGAATTCAAATATTCATATTTATAAAATAAATCTCTAACCATTATATCACTGGCAAAAAAATTATATTTTATGTAGGAGCACTCAACTATATAAATTTAAAAATAAAATATTCAATTAAATTTTAATATACATAATAAAAATTTTGAAGTCATGAGAATAGTTGAGCACCTCTGAGTTATGCATAGATCGATACATGCAAATTATTTTCAAAAACACTAGTTTTAGTTGCAATAGCAATTAATTTGATAGCAAAAAAAAAAAAAAAGAAGTTGTTGAGAACCATTTATTGTAGCAATAGCATTAATCTAATGCATTGAATTTTTATTCGGTTGCAATAATTTGTTGCAAAAAAGGTCTATATATTTTGAAGCAGTCACGAAACAACAATTAATGCAAGCCTATCATTAATTGAGGCCTAAATATATATATATATATTTTTAAAAAACTTGATAAAGGCCTAATTAAATTTGTTAATCAGATAGTTACAGCTAAAATTTAACCTAGAAGAAAAACAAAATATAGCAATAAAATGCTGGTTAGGCGACAATATATTTCAATGGACAGCCTATATCATGGAGCAAGAAATTTTATGATTGGTAGTAAATTAAAAATTCAAATAACGACCAGTGATTGTGATGTATGTTGAACGACGTATTCAAATAAATAACTACCCGGTCATATATATATATAGGACAGCTAAGTATTCAAATAACGACGGTCCAAAGTGAGTGTGATGTATATATGTTCCAAACGTATCTTATGACACAGAAATTCTGTGTCATAAGATACGTTTGGAACAGAAATTCTTTGACAGAATTTGGTGAATTCGATCATTGTCGTGGTGAATTTCATACTGTGGTACAAAATCGAAGCAA
Source organism: Carex arenaria (assembly GCA_964058825.1). Classification (NCBI taxonomy): domain Eukaryota; kingdom Viridiplantae; phylum Streptophyta; class Magnoliopsida; order Poales; family Cyperaceae; genus Carex; species Carex arenaria. The sequence goes on along the minus strand of CAXKVW010001280.1, from coordinate 20,743 downwards.
AAACATGAATTAATTAAATGAATAAGCAGTTCGATTAATCTTGAATCAAAACATAACTATTAGGAGATGACTTGTATATATATATGGTTCAAATACCATTGTAATGGTTTACAAAAGTATCTAAATGAGCATACAAAATATTCTTGTAGATTCCACTTTTTTTCTTCTTCTTTTTTTCTTTTTTTTATTAAAACTTTTTTTTGCTCTCTTACCCTCTTTCCCACTCCTCTTATTTTACTCATCTGTAAGAACTTCGATGAACAATTTTAAGAATCTTAAAATGTTTGATAGTAGTTTTTTTTATCGTTTTATCCTATATATTAATATATATTAACAATATTATTATGTTTTATTTTATTTTTAATTAATGGATGCAAATTTATTTTTTATTACTTTTTTTAATTTATTTATTTTTCATGTTTGAAGTTTCAATTTGTATTAATTCACTGGTATTAATGTTTCTTGTTGTATTGGTAAAATTATTATTATGTTCTAAGATATTTTAATTAATGGATACAATATTGATTGGTTTCTTAAAATTATATATATATATATATTGCTTGTTAAATGTCCTAATTTGCACTGAAATTGTGTACACTATTATAATTGAAGTTATGTTATGATGAAATTTTTTAACATACAAGTATATAACGTTAAAATGAGAATTAAATTTGTTGTATAGGTATTGCATATATCATAAATTAAATCCAAACAGAGATTAATGCTCAGTACAATATACTCATGCAGTGTTCTAAATAGTGCGTTATAGCATTTTTGGACCTTAAACGCTAAGCTATGGCATCAAAATGTGCTAATTGAGCTACAGCCGTTATAGCGGTAATAGCGGTGCGCTACGAAATATGATTTTTTTTTTGGACATTTTTATATGAGCTTTAAATAAAAGACTCAGTTGGATTTTAACTAGGAGTTTTTTTTGGGCAATTAACGTACTATACTCATTGGTAAATTTAAAAAAAAATCGATAGTTTATGATATTACTATGGATATTTTGAACGTAAGTTAGACTTTGTACTGATTCAATATTAATATTATAATATTTTTAGTCAATTTGGTGTTATTTATTGTTATATGAGACTTTAGATAATGTTGATATTTAGTACAAATATATAATATAACTTTTGTAAAAGAAAAAAAACGCTATGTAGCATACCTTATGCTATAGCTATGCTATTCACTATAGTTTTTTTTGTAACTTTCTCGCGATGACGCGATAAACGCTATTTAGAACCTTGTACTCATGTTACGGAATTTTTATTTTGAGGTGGAGCAAACAATCATGATGATGATGTACCAAATATTATATTTACATGTACCATAAACAATTGTATTATTTACAAAAAAAATTGGAACTTTTTGGAGATTTAATCACGAAGATAATCAAGTTTTCACACGTTGTCAAGATGTAAAAAAAAATCACAAATCTCAATTTAAAAACTGTAAAATAAATTTATTATTTCGACATATTTCTTCCAACATTATTTTTTAGTATATGATCTTTACATACCTTTTTTATAACCTTTATTATTTTTCTAATTTTTTTTATAAAATAAGTGCTAAATGTGACTAATGTTATCATCAGATCATGACCAAATCACAATTTTATCAATACCAATGTTGTAAATAACGGTATGCAGTCGTCGGACGGATGGGGTACTGTACTATAACACTGTGTAAAATTGTGTATATAAAATTGATAACTGGAATAATATATGAACTGTCTGAATTTATTTTTCAATGAGTAAGTAATATTTAAAGGATAAATATTATTTTTCTGAATTGATTAGCAATGATAAATAAGTTACTTGAGTGTGATTTATTATCAAATTGATAATTTAAAATTAAGTTTGATTGATATCAACATAAGTTGTTAACTCAAATGTCTAAAATATTTTGGAGTGAATATTTGAAAATTAGAAATGGAAATTGTATGAGATATAAGGTATATAGAAATATAGGATTGAATGCTTGATGCTTGTAATATATACATAACATTCTTAATTTTAATTACTTTTGGACTAATTTGCAAAGTTTGAAAAACTTAAAATAAAGAAAAAAAATGGCCAAATGGCTAATGCCACGCGGCATGTGCCTAGTGAAACACCAGCTACTTAAGATCTTCCTTAATTAAAAATTAAGGAGATTTCTTCTTCTTCTCTCCCATAAAAGGAAGAAAAAAAAAATAAGAAACGAGGAAGGAAATGAAAAGAAAAGAAAAAGGAAAAGAGAAGTGAAAAATAAGAGTTTCTCTCTCTCTCTCTTATTGGTCATGCTCTTGAGATATGAATTACTGGTCATGGTACTCTCCCTCATGAAGTTCTATACAGTTCTTGCCTTATTGGGTAATTTCCTCAATTTCTCTGGATTGTGCTTTTCTCTCTCATGATTAGGGTTCTAATTATAACCTTTGAGAAATGGAGCACACAAGTGCTATCTTGCTGTAAATTGAGTACAACAAGTGATTGAAAGTCTTATTCCTTAATTTTTATTGTCTTCTTATTTAAACCTTAGCTTGGTACATATGCCTTTTTGGTACTGATTACTACTGGCAACGAGTTGAGACTGATCAATTGATGATTAATATTTTTCATCTCTCGACGTCATTGGTATCATTCAGTACCAATGTTTTATTTTCGGTTTTGCTATAGTTCACTATTTAGTGGGCTAAATGGTAAAGTTTCCTAATTGGTAAACTAATTTAGTTAGTTAGAGGGACTATAATGCATAATATAAAATGTTAAGTCATGGCTGATCTTAGGATTTGAATTAAAGTGGTGAATTGGACTTTGAACTTGGACTAAAGAAATAAATTGATTGAACCTTTTTGAACAAATATGGATTGTTGGACCGATTTAATTAGAATTGGAATGATAAACTAGTTAATCTATATATACCATTAATCTAAATTGATTATTTTATTAATTAAACATGACAGGGGATGATTATAAATGAGTTTCATAATATATGTGTAAGTGAATTTAATTGTTGTCAAAAATCACAGTATGGGCTTGAAAAGTAAATATAAGATATTTACATACTGAAATGATTAAAAATATATACATGGGATTTAATATTGAAATATCTAAACTCTTATGCTTATAACATTATTAAAAATAATGATTAGAACGTGCATACTATTGTTAACGTAGACATGATTACAAAAGAAAACGTATGAGACAGATCATTTAGGAAGATCAGACCGCTATAGTGATCTCACATGTTGCCCTACGACAATATTAGGTGCGGAGTTATTAAATTAGTCTGAGATTTATGATTAGTAATTAAATCGTAACTTGCTATGCATTTTGAATATTTGATTGACTGCACTGTTAAACTGTTGCATCATATGCATAGCCCAATACAATTGAAACTGAATTACAGGTAAGTCTGTTGACTGTCATATTGATATTGTTTATCGATTGATTGATTGAGACCACAGTGATTGAATTGATTAAATATTGAATACTGTAATTCTTAGACTTCCATATAGTGGAGAAAAATTATTAATATATTGTAAAGTCTACCTAGCTATTAGACTTTACTTTACAATCTTGATGCGCATATGGGGAATGGCCCCAACTTAACCCAGTACCGATTGAGTATGGGATATTGAATAAATATGAACTGTGATTGTAAAACTAATGAACTGTTGTAATTATCTTATCATTGATTTTCTTTCTGATAATGACAGCATTGTAAATTGATTATATATTGTTTCTTTTAACAAATTATTAGGATAGTTAGAATAGTATAAGCCTTACACAACAGATATATGATATATGAAAAGGCAGACTGGGTTGTTGGATGGCGTCTACAACGACAAGTCGGATGGTATTTGTTTGTGTTACCATATTAGAAATTGTAAAGTTAGAAAATCAAATATTATCAGACTTTATGGTTTAAAAGATTTAGACCAAAACCATGTATTTTGATAAGATTCATAGAGTTCTTAGTTATTTATGTAATTTTTATTGTTCAATTGGATACTGTTATTAAGCATGTGCATTCGTCATTTTAAAATGAACTGTTAATTTCTCATGCGGAGATTTCATTTTGAATATAAATTTTATTCGAATCCAATAATCTGAGTAGCAATCAGCATTGAGAAATAATTTATTATTTCTCACCCATTTTCTCTTGTGAATTGCAGGTATGTTAGACGAAGATTGAGAAACACTTTTGGGATTGTAATTGACAGCCGGACCATCTAAAGATATGAGATCTGAGATTATTTTATCTGACATGGTGCAAAAAAATCATCTAGCACCATCCACTATAAATGGTTAGATAATTCTTGTAAATTAATTGGGATGTTGTAAAAATAATGGATGTTATTGGCAATGCATACAAAAGATACACGCCTTATGTTATGTAAATTTTATAGAAAAATAGATGTGGGTTGTCGTTGCACTTCCGGATCGGGGGTGTGGCAGGTACTGCCAAGCGATTAATCGGTATGCGGCCAATTAATCGGAATTATGAGGACAATTTAATGTTTTTATTAAAATTATGTATATATATCATAATTTATTGAAAATAATTTATTTAAATCATTAAACTTATCAAATAAACTTAATTTAACTTAGTTTTATTATTATAATATGACACTACGCATATTTCTTCTTAACACATAAGCATTTACATATGTAAATAACACATGTATTTAATGAAAAAATATTTGAAAATTAAACTTTTTCAAATACTAATAACATATTATTTGAAAGAAATTAATGAAACATTCCAACATAAAATACTAAATTTAGTTTACGATAACAACTCAATTTCATAAAGGAACACGTCGTATTAATTGAAAAAATTACATTAGTAAGTAAAAAAAAATACATGGTATATAAATAATAGAATAATTAATCAATTTCAAAGTAAGAAGAAGAAAAAATATATAAAATATTAGATGTATATTCAAGTACAAATAAAACTACAATACAGGATTTATAAACCATATTATCACACACTATCACAGAAGAAAAAACAATGTGACAATAAATATTCACTGAAATAAATGGGAATAAACAGATGATTAAATGGTAAAACGGCCAATTAAACGTTTCTAACCGCAAACATGCCTCTGTTAAGGGTATGCGTAATGGTTTGACCATCGTTTTCGTTTAAACGACTGTCTAAATGGCCGTTAAGAATGTTTTTTACAACATTGGTCAATACAACAAGAAATATTAATACCAATAAATTAATGCAAATTTCAACTTCAAACAAACAAAAATAATAATTTTTAAAAATAATAAACAAATAAAAATTGCATAATTAATTAAAAAAATTAAAACATAATAATATTGCTAATCTATAGAGATGAAACGATAAAAGAGAATCTGCTACCAAACATTTTAAGATTCTTAAAATTCTTAGAGATAGTAAAATGAGAGGAGTGGGAGGGAAGGAGACAGAACAGAAAAGTGAGGTCCACAAGAACATTTTGTTAAAAATTTTGAATAGAGAGTATTTTGTTCTATGTTTTGAAAAGAAATAGCAATATGTAAAATTTCCCCATACAATATAGCCATATATAGAATTGGATATTAAACGGGGGTTAATTTTAATGTTAATTTTGATTAAATTGATTTATATCTAAAGTTTATCCAAATGCCAGGGTTTACGTGTTAATTTTGCACAATATTATCAGACCAATTACTTTTCGTTTGTTGTTTTGGACCCATTGTTGATCATAGTATCTTATTTTCATAATTTTAGATTAGCTTAACATTAGTTACATCTGTGCCAAGAATGCATATCTAATTGTTGATTTAACATTTTTTAAGAAATTGAATAGAGTTATTACAAAAGAGGAGACTGATTAATTGTTTTCCAGTTCTTTAGTTAGTGTGCTACATTAATTTTCTATTTCCAAGACTGTTTAACTCTTGTTAATTAACTATTTCTAATAAATAATAATGTGATACATTAATTGTCTACATTAGTTTTTTTTTTTTTTTGCTCTGTTTTGCATTAATTTCTTCTATTTTTTCGAATTAATTTGCATTCTTATTGGTTAATTACTCCTCCATTGAGAACTCAGAACTATATATAAAAAAAATGTCAAGTTGATTAATAAAAGTAGCATTAATTTCTTATTGGTTAATTTCCATGTGCATTGGCGCATAATATTATGAAATGTTGGAACCTCAAGATATTGGTGTTAATCCATTAAAAATGAGAATAGACAGATAAAAGTAGCAATTAACCACTAACTCCCTTGATTGTGCAATCTAATTAAATACTAGTAGCAATAGCAGATATACTCCAATAAGCTCATATCGTTATCAACAACACTAATTTGCATATATATATATTAAAAGTTGAACAAATTATAAATAATTAATGACCAAAATGTAGAACTAAGTATACAACAAGACACTGGTATGTATTGGGAGTGGTCTTTTACCCAAGGCATAAATTATTGTTTAAGCTACAGATAAGCTTTGGACCTCTTACAAAACACCAATTGAATTGACTACAATTTGACAATCAAATTAATAAGACAAATATGGAAACTGATCAAATAGCAACCTGGTGGTGCCAGAGGTACAAATTTGGTATCAAATACCACTAAATACGGGGACCCAGAAATTGCTACCCTACTACAATCACCCAAAGTAGGCAGAATATTATAGTGAAAAAATCAATCTATTACAAAAAAACACACACATAAATCTTGAAAGTTGCGGTAGGCTAGAAATGAAACTCAATAGTAGTCAGAAAAACTAATCCAAACATAACAAAAGAAAAAGTGATCCTTAAAAGTTATAATTCAATTTACAGCAATTTGCAGCAAGAAGACTAATGTTAGTGCTTAACTAGTGACCTATTGCGTAGAAAATGTCAAAACCATAAAACCAAGTGCAATCATCACATAAATCTGACAACTTAAGAAGTTCCTATTGTATAACCAGAAATCTTGCATAATTCATCGGTTCGCTTAGTAGATTGTGAACTCCAATTTCCACATAACACATGCCCAATAATAAAATTGTGATCCAGTGCAAACATGAAAAATTCTCGTAAAATAATAAAAAAAAAAATCAATGAGCAGCAAATCTTCAAATTAGAAGCAAGAGGAGGTTTACAATTCTGTAAATAATGGTAACTTGTTTCATGTTGAAGAGTGCAACACGTCATTCCAAGTTGTATGAGGCATACCAGCAACCCATCTATTGTTCCTGAATATGCAAAACTAAAGCATGAAGAATAGTGATTCAAAAAAAAAGCAAGAATACCATTTTGCCATCAGCACTGCATATGATATATACCAGCCCCAACCTCCAGGTTAGATGTTTCTTTCCTGACTGTGCTCCCTATGCTATGGTTGGGATTTCCAAAGCCATGCAATGCAGGAATTACTCTTACCTTTTCAATTTCTACGTGTTTGCACAGTGCATCCGAGAGCACTGTTAGTTACAATATCCGGTTCAAGGCCATTGGAAATCATGCACTGCAGCATCTGCTCAGCCTTGTCTAGTAGCCCTTTCTTACACAGCCCACCAATGAGAATGTTATAGCTCACAACATCAGGTTGAAGCCCTTCAGCAGCCATGCAACGCATGAGTTCCCCTGCCTTCTCAACTTCTCCTTGTTTGCACAGTGCATCCATGACAGAATTGTAAGTCACAACATTAGGTTCAAGGCCTTTGGAAACCATGCACTGCAACATCTTCTCTGCTTTATCTAATTGTCGTTTCTTGCAGAGCCCATCTATGAGCGTGGTATAGGTCACGGCATCAGGTTGAAGCCCTTTAGAAACCATGTAATTCATGAGTTCCCCTGCCTTCTCAATTTCTCCTTGTTTGCACAGTGAATCCATGACAACATTGTAAGTCACAACATTAGGTTCAAGGCCTTTGGAAACCATGCACTGCAACATCTTCTCTGCTTTATCTAATTGTCGTTTCTTGCAGAGCCCATCTATGAGCGTGGTATAGGTCACGGCATCAGGTTGAAGCCCTTTAGAAACCATGTAATTCATGAGTTCACCTGCCTTCTCAATTTCTCCTTGTTTGCACAGTGAATCCATGACAACATTGTAAGTCACAACATTAGGTTCAAGGCCTTTGGAAACCATGCACTGCAGCACCTGCTCGGCCTTGTCTAGCAGGCCTTTCTTACCCAGCCCATCAATGAGAATGTTATAGGTCACAATATCAGGTTGAACCCCTTTAGAAACCATGTAACCCAGGAGCTCCTCAGCCTTCTCAATTTCTCCTTTCTTGCATAGCATATCCAAGACAGCATTGTAAGTTACAATATTCATTTCAAGGCCTTTGGAAATCATGCACTGTAGCATCTGGTTTGCCTTGTCCAGTAGCCCTTTCTTGCACAGTCCATCTATGAGAATGGTATAGGTCACGACATTAGGTTGAAGCCCTTTAGAAACCATGTAATCCAGGAGCTCCTCAGCCTTCTCAATTTCTCCTTTCTTGTATAGCATATCCAAGACAGCATTGTAAGTAACAATATTCATTTCAAGGCCTTTGGAAATCATGCACTGTAGCATCTGGTTTGCCTTGTCCAGTAGCCCTTTCTTGCATAGCCCATCTATGAGAGTGGTATAGGTCACGACATCAGGTTGAACCCCTCTAGAAACCATGAAGTCCAGGAGTTCTTCTGCATTTTCAATTTCTCCGTTCTTGCATAGCATATACATGAGAGCGTTGTAAGTTACAACATTCGGTTCAAGACCTTTGGAAATCATGCACTGCAGCATTTGTGTTGCCTTGTTTATCAACCCTTTCTTGCACAGCCCATCTACGAGAGTGGTATAGGTCACGACATTAGGTTGAAGCCCTTCAGAAACCATTAAATCCGAGAGTTCTTCTGCCTTTTCAATTTCTCCTTTCTTGCATAGCGTGTCCATGAGAGCATTGTAAGTTACAACATCCGGGTCAAGGCCTTTGGTAATCATGCATTGTAGCATCTGCATTGCCTTGTCTAGCAGCCCTTTCTTGCACAGTCCATCTATGAGAGTGGTATAGGTCACGACATCAGGTTGAAACCCTTTAGAAACCATGTAGTCCAAGAGTTCCTTTGCCTTGTCAATTTGTCCCATCTTACACAGCCCATTCATAAGAGTGTTAAAGGAGAAGAGATCAGGTGTGCAGCCCAGCTTAGGCATTTTGTCAAGCACTATGGCTGCAGCTTCATGGACCCTATTATCCTTACAAAGACCCTTCAATAATGGATTGAATACATCCGAATGAACCCCAGGTCCGACCTTAAGAAATCGTCCAAGTAAAACAAAAGCTAACTCGACCCGATCCACTCGGGTACAACAGTTTGTCAAGATGCTATATGTGCAGACGTCGGGTGAGATCTGTTTAGTCTTGGTCAATCGGTTAAATAGGGAAAATATAGTTGGGTAATGGTTGGTTAAGGTATTCATGCGAACTAGTGCTGTGAAGAGATGATTGAAGGGATAGATGGATGGTGCAGGATTGCTGGTGGCCAGAAGCTGGTGAAACAGGCGATGTGCTTCATTAACAGTAAGAGTGCCCGATCTACAACGCTCTCTTACAAATGATTCTAATTGGCGGGTCCCCATTGCCCCAAGCCAATCCCAAGTCAGATGAAATTGTCAGCTATTTTGTGCTGATTTTGATTAACTTGTAACATTCAGCGCCTATCAACGAAAACATAGCAAATATTGTGCAAGAAATCTTTGAGAAGCTGAAATTAAAATGTGGACAAATGAACTCTTAGTTGAAAAAAAACTCTGACTTCCACAGGTAGAGAGAGAGAGAGAGAGAGAGAGCGAGAGAGTGAGAATGTGGGATCATACCTGACGGAGAGGAGAGTTTCCAAGGAGGTCGGTTTGGATTTGTGTTTGCTTCTGTGCAACCTTCGATTCTTCAATACGAGGTGAAGCAAAAGAGATTGATGATTGTCGCTCTTTGATCTTAGGGTTTTAACTTTTTTCTATCTTCTTTCACTGGGAGATGACTTCGGAGTTCGGAGCTCTGTCCAAGCACAAGCAAAATGGGTACAGTAAAGGCACCTCAACATTTGTGTTTGTATCCAGACCGTCCGATCAGATTTGCCACAAATATTTAATGATCCCATGCATTCCACACCTATCGAATTTGAAAAATAGAGATGAATGCTCAGTACAATCTACTCACGATGATGATGTACTAAATTTTATATTTACATGTACCATAAAGAATTGTATTATTTACAAAAAAAAAAAATGGAACTTTTGGAGATTTAATAATGAAGATAATCAAATTTTCACACGTTGTCAAGATGTAAAAAAAATCACAAATCTCAATTTAAAAACCGTAAAATAAATTTTTTATTTCAACATATTTCTTGCAACATCATTTTTTAGTGTATGATTTTTACATACCAGTTTTATAACCTTTATAATTTTTCTAATTTTTTTTTAAAACTAATTGCTAAATGTGACAAATATTATCAGATCGTGATCAACTCACAATTTTATCAATACAACAAGAAATATTAATACCAATAAATTAATGCAAATTTAAACTTCTAACAAGAAAAAAAATTAAATAATAAACAAATAAAAATTGTATCCATTAATTAAAAAAAATAAAACATAATAATATTGTTAATCTATAGAGATGAAACGATAAAAAAAAACTACTACCAAACATTTTAAGATTCTTAAAATTCTTAAAAATAGTAAAATGAGAGGAGTTGGAGGGAAGAAGAGAGGAGAAAAGTAGAGTCCATAAGAGCATTTTCTTAATATTTTTGAAAAGAGGATATTTTGTTTTATATTTTGAAAAAGAAGGGTAATATGTAAAATTTTCCCATACAATGATCTCAAAATACAAGACTAATAGCCATATATAATATATAGAACTGGATTTTAAACGGGGGTTAATTTTAATGTTAATTTTGATTAAATTGATTTATATATAGAAAAGTTTACCCAAATGCCAGGTTGTTAATTTTGCACAATATTATCAGGGACTTGGCTACTGTGCTACGCGTAGCATAGAGGACCTCCGTGCAACGGCTCAAAATTTGAGTTTTCAAAATCCTAATGGTCGATCCGAACCGTTCAGCATGTAATCTGTACTAAAATGTATTTGCAAACCAAATTTTACATTTTTTAGAATTTTTTTACTATTTGTTAAGTATATTACAAAACTGCTATTTTTCAATGATCCAGAATTATTCAAAAACAACAATTTTGTAAAATACTTAATAAATAGTAAAAAAATTCAAAAAAAATGTAAAATTTGGTTTGCAAGTACATTTTAGTATATATTACATGCTGAACGGTTCGGATCGACCGTTAGAATTTTGAAAACTCAAATTTTGAGCCGTTGCAAGGAGGTCCTCTATGCTATGCGTAACATATTAGCAATTTCCATATTATCAGACCAATTACTTTTCATTTGTTGTTTTGAACCCATTGTTAATCATAGTATCTTAATTTATAATTTCATATTAGCTTAACATTAGTTACATCTGCCAAGAATGAATAACTAGTTGTAGATTTAACTAATTGTTGGTTTAACATTTTTCATCTCCAATAATGTTTAATTATCTATTTCTAATAATGTGCTACATTAATTGTCTACAATAGTGTGTTTTTTTTTTTTTTTTTTTTTTTTTTACAAAAGAGGAGGTCGATTAATTGTCAATTCACCGATATAAAGCTCTCCTCATTAAAATTATTTGATTTAATTTATGACCAAGATATTGGTATTAAGCCATTAAAAATGAGAATAGACAGATAAAAGTAGCAATTAACCACTAACTTCCTTGATTGTGCAATCTAATTAAATACTAGTAACAATAGCAATATATACTCCAATAAGCCCATCCAAGCTTCCACTTGAATTTGCATTCCTCTTCTATTTGTTGTAATCCTTGTTCTAGATTAAAATGCTACATCAGTGTTGTAAAAAACATCCGTTTAGACTAATTAATGGGCCGATTAGTCATTGGCGGTGATCAAACCATTAATCGGCTGATTATTTCTAATTATGACTAATTATTCTCGATTATTCCAAATTAATGCTTGGTGGGACCATGTACATCCGACAACCGCATACCGTTATTTACAACACTGATTTGCATATAACCTGTATACTAAAAGTTGCACAAATTATAAATAATTAATTACCAAGATGAAGAACTAGTATACTACAAGACACTGGTCTTTTACCCAAGGCATAAATTATTGTTTAAGCCACAGATAAGCTTTGGACCTCTTACAAAAACAGATCCGCATCTGCTGCGATTCTTCGCTCATGAACAGTGACCTGCGATTCCTGCTTTTCCAAATCCAACTGTTCAATTGTTTTGAGATTCGTGCAAGGAAAAATCAGCTGCTTTGAGATATGTGCATGAAATTATTGGACGGTCAGATTTGGAAAAGCAGGGATTTTAGAGTTACTGTTCACTCTTTTTGAATCGCAGCAGATGTGAATCCTACAAAAACACCAATTGAATTGACTACAATTTGCCAGAGGTACAAATTTGGTATCAAATACCACTAAATACGGGCACCCAAAAATTGCTACCCAAAGTAGGCAGAATATTATAGTAAAAAGGTCAATCTATTACAAAAAAACACACATAAAACTTGAAACCCTATGTACGCACCACATCAGGTATTAACACATATTCATACTAGAAATGGTGTCCCTGAAGAGAACTAATCACAGAGAGTGAAATTAACATGGTGATATTGAATTGAGCTCATTTTCGAGTCCCACATAACAAAAAGACAATGATCATCCTTAGAAATCAAAACCTCTTTATAACTGGTATAGGCAGTGAAAATACTGTAGGGAAAGTCCAGGGGAAAAATAACTCGACACCAGAATGTGAAAAAACTTGACCTATTTTTGAATTTTCACAATTTAGAAATACAAATAAAAGATATCCAAATTCAAAATCCTGTCCTGTAATGAAAATTCTTTATCGATTCTCCACTTTCTTATTTCACTATCAAATTTTCGAATCTTGACAAATTCTCATGAATTCAAAATAAGCATGCTGATCTTAGCAGTACCGAACATATCTAGGTTTTGAGTTCAAATAGAATTTTGGAATCTTTATAATTTCTTATTTCAATTGAAGGGAGTTCTGTCAAATCAAAAACATTCCAACACTTAAACTGAATTTTGGGACACTGCAATAAAAGCATGATTTGGGAAACTTACTGTTTATTTCGTAGTTATGTACAAAAGTTCAGATCCGACCTGAATTAAAATGCAAAATGGCTAAGAGTCCTAACCTGTGTTAACCTAGTCGAAACAGCTCTGATCCAACGGACCTCTTTGAATATTTATCTGCAAATACTCCTGCACAATTTTTCTTTTGAAGATTAATTGGTGATGACCATCTAGCAATTTGACTAAATGAAATTAAAATCTCAAGGGGATTACAATACCTCACATCAGTAAAACAACAAGACCAGAAAAACTAATCCAAACATAACAACAACAACAACAACTAAGCCTTTAGTCCCAAACAAGTTGCGGTAGGCTATAAATGAAACCCAATAGTAGTCAGAAAAACAAATCCAAGCATAACAAAAGAAAAAATGATCCTTAAAAGTTATAATTCAATTTACAGCAATTTACAGCAAGAAGACTAATGTTAGTGCTTTAACTAGTGACCTATTGTGTAGAAATAGTCAAAACCATAAAACCAAGTGCAAACCATTACATAAATCTGACAACTTAAGAAGTTCCTGTTTTATAATCAGAAATCTTGCATAATTCACTGGTTCGCTTAGTAGATTGTGAACTCCAATTTCCAAAAAAAACATAACCAATAATAAAATTCTGATCCAGTGCAAACATGAAAAATTCTCCTAAAATAATAAAATAAAATATCAATGAGCAGCAAATCTTCAAATTAGATGCAAGAGGAGGTTTACAATTCTGTAAATAATGGTAATTTGTTTCATGTTGAAGAGTGCAACACATGTCATTCCATACAAATAGTAATTGTCTGACTGGTATAACACATTATGGTTTCCAAGTTGTACAAGACATACCAGCAAATCATATATTGTTCCTGAATATGCAAAACTTAAGCATGAAGAATAGTGATTCAAACAAAAGCAAGAATACCATTTTTGCCATCAGCACTGCATATGATATATAACAGCCCCAACCTCCAGGTTAGATGCTTCTTTCCTGACTGTGCTCTCTATGCTATGGTTGGGATTTCCAAAGCCATGCGATGCAGGAATTACACTGCCTTTTCAATTTCTACGTGTTTGCACAGTGCATCCGAGAGCTCTGTAAGTTACAATATCCGGTTCAAGGCCATTAGAAATCATGCACTGCAGCATCTGCTCGGCCTTGTCTAGTAACCCTTTCTTGCACAGCCCATCTATGATAGTGGTATAGGTCACGACATCAGGTTGAACCCCTTTAGAAACCATGTAATCCAGGAGTTCCTCAGCCTTGTCAATTTCTCCTTTCTTGCATAGCATATCCATGACAGCATTGTAAGTTACAACATCCGGTTCAAGGCCTTTGGAAATCATGCACTGCAGCAATGGCTCAGCCTTGTCTAGTAGGCCTTTCTTGCAAAGCCCATCTATGAGAATGTTATAGGTCACGACATTAGGTTGAAGCCCTTTAGAAACCATTAAATCCGAGAGTTCCTCAGCCTTCTCAATTTCTCCTTTCTTGCATAACATATCCATGAGAGCATTGTAAGTTACAACATTCGGTTCAAGGCCTTTGGAAATCATGCACTGCAGCATTTGTGTTGGGTTGTCTATCAACCCTTTCTTGCAAAGGCCATCTATGAGAGTGTTATAGTTCACGACATTAGGTTGAAGTCCTTTAGAAAGCATGAAATCCAGAAGTTCTTCTGACTTTTCAATTTCTCCTTTCTTGCATAGCGCATCAATGAGAGCATTGTAAGTTACAACATTTGGTTCAACGCCTTTGGAAATCATGCACTGCAGCAATGGCTCTGCCTTGTCCAGCAGCCCTTTCTTGCACAGTCCATCTATGAGAGTGGTATAGGTCACGACATTAGGTTGAAGCCCTTTAGAAACCATTAAATCCGAGAGTTCTTCTGCCTTTTCAATTTCTCCTTTCTTGCACAATCCATCTATGAGAGTGGTATAGGTCACGACATTAGGTTGAAACCCATTAGAAACCATGTAGTCCAAGAGTTCCTTTGCCTTGTCAATTTGTCCCATCTTACATAACCCATTCATAAGAGTGTTAAAGGAGAAGAGATCAGGTGTGCAGCCCAGCTTAGGCATTTTGTCAAGCACTATGGCTGCAGCTTCATGGACCCTATTATCCTTACAAAGACCCTTCAATAATGGATTGAACACATGTGGTTCAGCCCCCGGTCCATCCTTAAGAAACCGTCCGAGTAAAACAAAAGCTAATCCGACCCGACCCACTCGGGTACAGCAGTTCATCAAGATGCTATAAGTGTATTTGTTGGGTGAGATGTGGTTATTTTGGGTTAGTTGGTTAAATAGGGAAAAGATAGTCAGGTAATGGTTGGTTAGGTTGTGCATGCGAACCAGTACTGTGAAGAGTTGGTTGAAGGGATAGATGGACGGTGCCGGGTTACTGGTGGCCAAAAGCCGGTTAAACAGGTGACGTGTTTCAGGGACAGTAAGGGTGCCCGATCTACAGCACTCTCTTACAAACGATTCTAATTGGCGGGTCCCCATTGCCCGGGATTACTTCAGAAACAGTAAGGCAAATGCTTTCCGGATTCTTAATTGATCTAATTCCCCCAAACCTAGGGCTACTCCGAAGCAAAGTTCAGCACCTATCAACAAAAACATAGCAAATATTGTAGAAGAAATTAGCTATTCTGAAAAAACTTGGATAAGCTGAAATTAAAATTTGATATACGAACAATTAGTTGAACTAAAATGGGGGCGAGAGGGGAGAGTGGAGACCAACCACAGTGAGAAAGATGAGAGATAGAATTTGGGATAATATATACCTGACGGGGAGAGGAGTGTTCCCAAGGATCTCGGTTTTAGTTTTCGATCGGAGGTGAGGCCGTGAGGGAAAATAGGGTTTCAAGTGCTTTTCTATTTTCTTTGGAGGCAAGTGTTAACTAATAGGGAAAATTTCTCCTATGCCCATAGAAACTTTTAAAATAGCCAATTTCTCCATGAAAACAACATAATATTCAATATCTCCATACAAACTTTACATTATTTCTTCTATCTCCTAATTTTTATTTAACTCTTTATTTAATTATTTTTCATATTATTTTGACAAAAATACCCTTCCTTCTAATTCTCTCTCTTTCTGATTTTGTTTCCAGACTCCACACTATGCACTCCTAAATACAAATATTTCGTGTCCACGATGACAGTTGGTGAAAATAGCAAAATTAGAGAATCCAATTTCAGTTGGTGAAAATAACAAAATTAGTTTAGTATCCACGAACTGTTTGTTGCAGGTTTGTTGATCTATAGCTTGAAGCCTCTATCAGTTGGTGAAAACAAGCTTGTCAGACCGTGCACTACATCTTTGCATTAATGAGTTCAATGTTTAGTATAAACTATAAAAGTATATCATTAACTATTAAAGCTTCATACCAGTTACAGTGGTTCTTATGTTGACTGTTACAATTAATTATTTATATTCATATAACTTCATTATGGATTTGGATCTGAATAAGCCGTATGTTCAAAATGTTGATTTAGTAGAAGCAAACCCACAAGAGATTGGGATAGCATCATCATAATTTCACACTTCATCTAAAATAAAGACCCTTGAAAATTCTAATGATCGAGGCAGAGAGATCAGTGGTCTCTTGGAGATGGAACTCCAGAATAATAACTGAACTGTAGGCCCGGCGTCGTATGTACCACCTACGAATAATGGGTACCCCCAAGATCGAATAATAGGTATCCCCAAGGCGGATTTTTTGAGCCGTGTAATAGGTGACAATTTCTCGTGGTTTGAGGGGCACTAGAATAAGTCGCAATTCTCAGTTAGAGATCGAGGTCAACCTCGCTGCTCCTTCTCAACTTCTGGTATGGCGAGCAAGCATCCTGCGAGTAGACCCGTTCCAGCTATGACCCAAAACGAGCTGCCATAAACCTGTTATTTGATATATTATCATTATATACGCTAATTTTCAACTTTTCAAGATTTGTTTCTTACAAGAATTTTAAAATAATCACTCGAATCACTTCTGACAATATTTGAAACTTGGGAAGTTTTCAGATTCGGTCTTTCTTTATCACCTGGTGTAGATACTTTTGTAATTTTATCTACCTATAATATACTAATCCCCAAAATTGAAGAACTTATTTCATTTATCTATAAAGTTTGTAGCGGCAAGCCCTTTCCGGAGTATAATACTCCGAGAATTTGTTGTGATTTATATGATATGAGAATTTGTAGCTTTGGCTATCTTGATAAGATGAGACCATGTCTCGTGGAGATAGAAAATAGAAAGAAAAACAAGATTAATATCCTCTACTCTCGAGAAAATAATAAAAAGAAGAAGCACCATATTCCATTTATTTTGATCTACTAGTGTAGCAAAAAATCTAAGACAGACAAAGGAGAGAAGAGAGAAGGGTATATTTGTCACAATAATATTTAAAATAAATAAATAAAGAGTTAAATAAAAATTAGGGGATAGAAGAAATAATGTAAAGTTTGTATGGGATATTGGATATTATGTTGTTTTTATGGGGAAATTGGCTATTTTAAAAGTTTCTATGGGCATAGGAGAAATTTTCCCTAACTAATAACGAAAGAAATTTAGAGCTCAGTAGTCATGGCGAATTCGGATCACCTTTGGTACAAAAAATATTTATGTTTAGATCTGTACCGTCTGATCAGAGCAGTGAGCCAGTGACTAAATTGTGGGAGAGTTTGAAATAAAAAGTTAATTTGTCCATTCAATTTTTATAATTATTAAATAAAAAATATATCAGATGAAATATTAAATAAACAAAACAATATATAAGATAAGCACATTGAAAATATTGAATTCAAATGGTAGGTGGAATAACGAATTCAGTGAAAAATAGCTTCTTGTTGGTGGTGTATGTAGCAAGTTTTATATGTTTGGACAACAAAATTGGGCAGTACCTTATTTCATAGATTTTACGCTGCAAAAAATCTCAAACTACATTAACACACATATAAATTATAACAAGAGGGAGAATGATAGAATGATTTCATTGTATTGATTGTATGTACATGAGTTCCTCTATTTATAGAGTTTGATTACAGCAGCTAATCTCTTCTAATTACAACTACAACCATCTGTCTTCCAACAGCTAACTATAAAGTAGTTACAACTAATCACTAACAACCTTTGCTAACTAACTTCCTAACTGATCTAACTGCCTCTATTACGCCCCCTCAAGCAAAACATGGTGCGCGATAGCAATGTTGAGCTTGCTCCGGAAAGAAGAAGGTTGATGCCAATATCTCAATGTCATTGTTCGTGCGATTTGAATCGTCAAGTTTGGGTTTCCTTGAATATAGAAGAAGATAGAGAGAGAATAATGAGCTCTTTTGGCTCGAGAATGCTTCCATGTACTTGAGAGGCTCGTTTGAGTCCTCTTTGAAAAATAAAAAACAAAAGGAAAAAAAAAATCGATAGCTCATGGCTTTGTGAGTACATGGTTTCGAGAGGCTTTTTAGCTCTCTTGTCTCATTTTTTAGAAGTATTTTGAAGGTGGAGAAGAAGAAAAGAGAAAAGGAGTCCGGCATTTGTTCGGCTTTGATGGTTTGATTTGAGAAATTGGAGGGGATTATTTTTTGGCAAGTAGATACAGGAGATATGAAGTAGTAGCTGCATGTTTGCTTATTTGAAGGGCCTAAAAGAAGGAGAAAAAAAAATCACAGTAGCCTTTCAACGTTAGTAATGGGTCAGAGGCCTAATTTGCAAGCTCCAAAAAAAAAAAAAAAGTTTGTAGAAGGTCCAGTAGATCAAATAATTAAAGGCTTATAGTAACTCTCTAGTTGTGCGCATCCAAGACAGGTGAGATAACAGGTTTTCTTGAAGCGAAATCATGGAACCTCTAAATCAACATCGTCTCGTTTTTTTTTCTTGATCGGAATCTCAGCACAGGCTTGATCTCGATGGTTGGTGATGAGAGTTGGTGGAGCTCTTGGAGACAGATTTGCGGCGACGAGGCTCGTGCCGGTTCTGACCTCCGATCTGGGAAGGAGACTGCCTTGATCTAGTCGGATGCTCTCGGTTATGATCTAAGAGGCGTCGAGTCAGCTGACAAAGCTTCGTCTCAGGCGACAAGGTGTGTCCCTCAACTGGTCTGGGTCTGGCTCGATCTCAATCTGAGATTCGTGTTCTGATTTTGCCCTCAGATAAGGTATGACATGCCAGTACCTGACGAGGTCAGCGGTGCGTCAGAGAATATGGCGATCTGGTCAGATGTTCTGAGCCAAATTGAGGTGAAGACGGAGGATAGGCGGCGATCTGGTCGGATTCTCTCGATCTCGACTGATGCTCGACACTGAGAACTGATCTGGTATACACTAAATTTTTTTTGTCTCGTTTTCTTGATCTGGTTGTTTCTGGGAAGAGAAGAATAAAGGTGGAATTAGAGATTAGTGGAGAAAGAGGGAATTGGAATGTAGGTATGTGAGAATAGAGAGGGATAAGGAGAATATAGGAAAATTATGAGGACTAGGAAGAGTTATTCTGGATTCAGGGAAGAATAGAAGGGAATAGAAAGGCTCATTTTTTTTTTTTTTTTGAATTAATGGTTTTGTTTTCAGATCTAAAATAGAGGATTTTGAGGCATAATTCTGGAATAGGCGTTAGCCTAATTCCAGCTCTACCTAAAGCTCTGATACCATATAACAAGAGGGAGAATGATAGAATGATTTCATTGTATTGATTGTATGTACATGAGTTCCTCTATTTATAGAGTTTGATTATAGCAGCTAGTCTCTTCTAATTACAACTACAACCACCTGTCTTCCAACAGCCAACTATAAAGTAGTTACAACTAATATATATACGAGTAATAGCCATATATAGAATTGGATTTCAAATGGGGGTTCATTTTAATGATATTGATTAAATTGATTTATATATAGAGAAATTAATCCAAAATGTCATGTTGTTGCACAATATTATCAAAGTAATTACTTTATGTCTGTTGGTTTGGACCCATTGTCAATCAATAGTATTTAGTGGTGGCAAAAAAGCTCGTAGCTCGTGGCTCGATCGTAACTCGCATCTGTCTCGCTTGTTACTAAAGCGAGCTGTTAATGAACCAGCTCGTTACTAGCTCGGTCCAGAATTAACGAGTTCAAGCTAGAGCCTAGCTTGCTCGCCAGCTCACGAGTTAGATTAGCTAGGCATCAATTTGTGAATTTGTATGAAATTGTGTGTATTTTATACTATCAAGCTCTGTCCAAAAAGTTTGTAGAATTTATTTTCTTCTTAAAACAAGATCCAACCAGACCCAGTGAGCTAGTTTGGGCTGGCTCGTCATGATTTTGAGTTAAGGTTTTAGCTCGGAAGCTCTAGATCCAGCTCGCTCAACTGTAGCTCGGTCCAGAATTAACGAGCTGAGCCAAGAGCTAGCTCGGACCAAGCCAGCTTGTTGACACCCCTAATAGTATCTAATATTTTTATAATTCGCAGTAGCTAAACATTAGTAGCATCTGTCAAGTGCCAAAAATGCATAAATAATTTAGCAGGACAAAGTATCTAAAAAAATATAGTTATATAGAGAAGTAATCATCTCAAAAATTGAACT